>JAECMU010013114.1:0-19631 GCA_016106625.1 Dracogyra subfuscus
ATTTTATAACTACAGTTATTATTTTAACACGTGCAAATTCAAATTTGTTTATCAATAATGAAAGGAAGCAACCTAACCCCCCTCCCCCACCCCCATCATCTCTCTACCGAAAGAATGTGGTGCTCATCTTTTAAATGGTGGGATTTTCCTGGGGGAAAAAAAGAGAGACGAAAATACTTTCAAGGGAGATAATGTAATGGCGGGAAGTTTGACACTGACAGTAGCTGGAGAAGAAATTTAAAGAGTAAAACGTCTCCAAATAGGCTTACTTAAACCATTATAAATTTTATGTCAATATGGCTTATGTATGAAACATGTCTGATAATAACACCAATAACTGTAATGCCAACCACTGTGATAATCACAATGGCCCGAATGGGAATCCGAATTTGTCTCGTATCGATGACGGCAGCACAACCAGTCAGCCCAGTGTAGACCAAGTAGACCAACATCTTAAACCTGATCATCATCATGATAATGTTGACGCTTCAGCCAGCTTGGTCAAAGGTCATGGCGTTTCCAAGCGGCGTGTTACGTACATGCACAGTAATGAATATATCCAAGTATGTGACACTATGCTACGGATTCCCAAAAGGGTAAATTTTAATTTAACTTTAAATTAGAAATTCCCCTGTCACTGTCAGTCAGTTACTCACGTATTAGTCCAATCGGACATACTCCCATAATCCAGACCATAGAAAGTAAGAAAGTATTTACTTAATGTGCACTAGAATTAGTCTTAAACAGATGTACTATCATGTAGCAAATGTGTGCAATTTATTGAGTCCACCTTGGGACTAAATCGGAATGAAACTGAAGTTAGCGGGCAGCATAGCCCAGTGGTACAGTGCCCGCCTGAAGTTAATATAATTATAACAAATGCCTTATTTTGTTTTTATCCTGATCATATAATATATATTAATCAATTTTGAACCTCTTGTGGCCAAAGACATTCACAACTTTCAGGGTTGAACAAATCCACTATACCTGTCATGGCTAGTGGATTTTTCATCTGGGTTAATGTTTCCTCCAAGGAGAAAGATGGCGCCTACTTGTACAGGCATCGAAATAAGTTGAGAACGGTTGTTCAGTTTACCGGGTGGTTGTAAACCACAAGTACGAAAAGTTAGTTTCATTTCCGAACGTAAACCAGGCAATGGATTAGTGTATAGCTCAGATCATGGGTACCTTTGGTACCTACCTATATTAAATTAATTAGGTATGGTAAAAATTCACTGTACAGCTTTCATTTGCACACAGATCATTAAACTAATAATTCAATGACCTATAGAAACCAAAATTAACTATTATTATTTTACCTTATGTTGAAAAACAGAAACAGGTTTTAAAAATTAGGGGTTTTTACACCGCCATTTTGTTACATTGTGATTATTATTTTTTCCCACAAGTTTTAACTTCACTTAGCAAAGGTTAGTAAAACTTAATAAGCATTAGTGTTGAATTATAAATGGTAAGTCAACATATAACCCAAAGGCTAAGAGGAAAAAAAAAAAAAGTACTTTGCAAAATATTACATCGGAAAATCGAGTTATGCATATTATTATTACGGTCGTGTCCGAAAAAATTATTCAAGTCATGAAGACCAAATCAGGCCATGTGAAAGATAAAGTGTAATAAAATTACCATCATTCACTAGTGCATGCTTTAAACTATATTTAGTGAGGTTTGTGGTGTAAAATAGCTTCTTTTATTTTAAAGTTTATAAATTTTGTGTCCGGAACATTATATGCGTAACTTAACAGACCACCAGTCGATCTATTCGGTGCATATCGGCTATATATCACTCAACGTCATTGCTTTTGTGCACCAAATGCTGTGACATCGATAAAGCCTACATGATGTTGCTGCAGCTATGAAAAGAAATCATATGTTGTCGTGTCCGAGTCCTGGGAAAAACGTTATCAGTGGATCCAAACATCTCTTCAGTCTACACTTTGCCAAATTTCTTGCCAACTGCTACCTTTCCAGCAAAACCAAAGGTAAGGCTTTAAAATATAGTTGTTTTTAGAGATAATTTATAAGTTAAAATCTATTTAGTAAAAAAAAATAAACTTATTACATGGTCGATCGCCACTTGGCTTTGGGCGACCTTTGACTCAGTCTGAGCATAGCGGGCAGCATAGCCCAGTGGTACAGTGCCCGCCTGATGCGCGGTCGGTCTAGGATCGATCCCCGTCAGCTAACCACTGGGTTTTTCTCTCGACATAACCATATGTCCGACGCCGATATAACCGTACTTATAATGTGTTGAGTGCATCGTTAAACAAAAAACGAACAAAAAACAAACAGTCTGAGCATGACCGTAAACATTTTTCGCAAATAATTTATTTTTACACTTCTAACATACTTCCGATAATTTAATAATGTTAAAGTGTTTGGAATACAAATGTTAGTTAATTGTTTATTTTTGTCTTTTTACCGATACAGGGTTTTATCACCTATGTTGCTAGACTCCGAATATCGGCACCATTCCCCAAGGCTATGTCGTTTTGTTTTCCCAATTTGGAGTTTAGAAAAATCCCAATATTATGAATGTTAAAACTTCCCAGTTTGTATTTGCTTCCTTTTAATATTCTTGAAGCTCTTTTCTATTGCTTTTTATTAAAACATTGATCGCTTTCGATAAGAATAAACAACAATCAATATTTTTGTGGCTTTTAACAAGATTTTGAAAGGGAACACAAAATTCCCAATTATTTTGTAAAACGACGCAAAAATTCCCAAGTTGAAAGCCATGGGAGTCAAGTCAAATTTCAGAAATAAAACCCTGCGATATTTTTTTATTACGAAAGCAACTTTAGAAATGTGTTCTGCATATCACATGGACACAAAATCTCTTGTCGGCCATGATAGTGATGTGTGTCTGGGTTATCTACAGTACTATTGGCAAACTATGCTAGGTGTTTTGGGTATTTATAACCAGATTTAGCTTATTATATTCGTTTTTGATTTAGCACTAGGTGCAGAAATGTGTCTCGATGTGTATAGAATGCATTACTTAAGATTATTCCTCATAATATGTTTTTAGGTGTTAACAACTGTCCTCAGAGCAATGGATAAGAATTTTGAATTTGGTTGAATACTTTGGCCAAAAAAACAGCCTACTAATACATCCAAGGATGCCACAGAGACCGGACCAAAAAATAGAAAGGAAATATCTAAAGATTATAGAGAAAGATTGAAAGCCAACCCAGATGTTGAAAGCACACAGAGAATCCGAAAAAAAGCGATTTAAAGATTATTATGAAAGAAGATCAGAGGAAGCAATAGAAAAAAAACTACAGAGGGAAAGACAACGAAAGTATAGGGAGAGATGCACAATGCAGGAAGAAAATCAACTGAAATCTAGAAAAACAAGGAAAACACAAGAAGAAGATAGGAAAAGATGGCGAGAAGAAAAGAAATTGCAGAGGCAGAACATGAGTAGACAAAAGAAGACAGCAGAGAACAAACGACGACGAAATGCCTATGCTGCCAAGAAGTCTACACCAGCTTCCAAAGTCATCATTCCAACCTCATCATCTGCACACACATCGTCATCTGCACACACATCATCTGCTCAGCGTGTGGCAAACCATCGTTTTAAAAACATATTCTTCAACGCTCTCCCTGCTGGTTCTTCTGTGCGAGCTGAAGTTGTCACGGCCAGCATCAAAGCCCTGAGCCCCATCTCGAAGTGTGCAGTGAACAGGAAGCTTGGATTCTCCAGTCCACTCTCCAAGAAGAGACTAGAATTTCACAGCACCATAGCAACAAGAATGCATGTGTGAGTATTGTGCAAATGTAGATTTGAAGTTGAAGTCCTTGAACGCAGCCAGATCTTTGGATTCAGGACAGGTACCAGGCATCACGATTAACACTGTGCCCCAAAGAGCCTGAATCTTATTATAAGAAGAACTGTTTGGATAGGCAGTGTACCAACTGCGGATCACAGAATCTATCCTGTCACTTGGATCGTGTGCTGACAACCAATAGGTCCACCCCAGCTGTTTGGTTTCAGTGGGAACAAGCCCCGATAGGCCAGGGCAAGACACGGCTAATGAAAGTACAACATGAGTCTTCGTTCGAGGGCCTCGATCTGATCCCCTTCTTTTGAATTTGATGTGGCAGTTTAAACAGTATAAGTCAATCACCAGGAAATGTCCAGCCAACACAATCGTCTGCTGTGAAGATTTCGCTGAAAATTATACATGCAGGCCACAGGATGCTCCACAGGGTTGTCATTGGAATAACACCCAGTGCACAATTCACCCAGTAGTTGCCACCTACAACTGTGCAGTAGAAAACTGTTCGGAGGTCATCACAGATTCCATAATTTTCATCAGTGATGACTTGACCCATGAGGCATGACCACCATGCTGTCCACCACTTTGTTTCATCATCTGTGTGGTTGCTGAAGGAGGAGGGTGTGGCCTTCAACCGTCTGGTTAAATTTTCTGATGGAGCACCGACGCAGTATAAAAATCGGGTTGCGTTTATTGACTGCTCCTTTGCCACTGAAGATCTTGGGATTAAATCGGAATGCCACTTCTTTGGCAGCAGGCATGGCAAAGGACTTTGCGACGCAAGATTGGAGTCATTAAAAAATCAGTTGCGAGAGCAGTAGTTGCCAGACAAGATTAAGTAGCATCACCCCGTGACCTGTTTGACATGTGCCATAAAAGGCTTTGCCTTCCAAGGACAGCTGGTCACCACCATTCAAAGAGGCGTTTTGTGTTTGTTGAAAAAAATGCAATTGTCAGAGAGTGACTTGAAAGAACGGATACGAAAGCTCTCAAAAACACCAGAAAGCTCCACTGTGTAACAGGCATTCAGCCGTATGTCTTGTCGGTGAGGGAAATATCATGTTTCTGCTCAGGATGCAGAGGAGATGGCCCCTGTCTGCACACAGACCTCGCTGGCCCATGGATTGTCTGCAACATGTCTCAGAATGTTAGAAAACGTGGTCCTACAGTGAACGACAAAGTTCCTCCACCGATGGATGACCAAGCTCTCTCGCTCCCACTTGTTGAGAACCATTCTCCACCATCAGTTGACAACCAGGCTCCACCACCAGAGGACGACCAGGTTCCACCACCAGTGGATGACCAGGCTTCACCACCAGTGGAGGACCAGGCTGATCCGGTAGTCCAGGATCATTCTTCACAGGCTGAAAACACGTACATGTATGTATTTATTCTTAATCACTCCCTAATTTCACATCTTCAAAATCTTTGTGTTCTGTATAGGAACAATTAAGTGACTAGTACTAGTTTTCTCAGTTTCCTTATTTTAAACTCCTTGGACATGAGGGTGGGTTTTTTCAAGGTTAAACAAAATATTACAAAAAACATTCTATTTTTGATCTCTAGGATTATCATTATCATCAATTTAATATCTTTGGAATTTTAAAGTACTTTTGTGATATTACATACATGATTTTAACTATTTTTCATTGGTCTTTTTTCAGGCTAGCTGTCAAAGTTGGGTACTTTGTGAGAGTGACTGTCCTGCCAGTCAATGGAAAAGTTAATTGGGGCAAAGTTTTTGTTGCATTTGTAAGTTGTTGTTTTTTGTAAATTGTAATTGTAAATGTTTGAGACTAAATACCACAGCTCTTGAGTGCAGGTAAATCTGAGTTCATGTCTTCTTTCTTTTATCCTGTCTTCGGGAAGTGCATATAAAAGATCCCTTGCTATATAAGAAAAAATGTAGCGGGTTTCCTCAGGCTACTTGTCACAATTGACAAATGTTTGATGTCCAATAGCTAATGATTAATAAATCAATGTGCTCTAGTGGAGTTGTTAACCAAAAAAGAAACTTAACTCTTGAGTTGTGTGATATGAGAAAGAAAACTGAGGAGTGTGGGAGGCATTTAATGTTGAAGTTGTCCTAATAATAATGTATTCAACAGATTATAAGATATTGGTTTGTTATTTTGAAACGTTTGAATTGGTATCCATTTTAATTTTTCTTCAGGTCAAGAATGTGATGCACCACGAACAAAAAGCACATGTCAGCTTTCTCCAGAAAACAGAAGGGGATTTCTATGTTTACCCTAATATTGAGGATGAGTTTGTTGTGCTGTTTGATGAAATCTTGAATGTATTGCCAGAACCATGTTTCAACAGATGCGGACATTTCTGTTTTGATAATTAATTCTGGCTGTTCTTATATATATATTATATTCTTATATTCTTTTTCTTTTTCTTTTTAATTGTAATGTGCATATTCTTCCTGCCCGTGTGTGTTTTCCTATTACATATAGCTCTTGGATGGCACAGGCTTTATTTCATGGAAATATTGATCTTTTTGTAATAAGTTTTGAACCAATTTAAAGAGCATATTTAATTTAGGTACATTCAATGTAATAATGATAAGTGAAGGTACCATATTTTATAATTATCTGCTGTACCTATATTTGAAGAATATACTCCTAACTGCAAACCACTTCAGCAATATAAAATGTTATTCGTACCTCACAGGGATATCTGAAACTTTAGTAGGAAATATGCTAGCTATGTATAAACCAGTTAAAATCGGGTTACTCAAACATTGGTTGCTAGGCACTATCTTTATATGTTGTTTTTTTTATACATGTATCAAATTGACATTATATCCTTACCATTGCATAGGATTGTATTACCTCAAATATTATGTACGAATGACTAAACGGAATAAGCTGTGATGTCCAAACAGACGGTTACTCTTTTTAAAGACAAAATAAAACAAAAACTTGTAATTAAAGTTGGCGATTAATGGTGATTTTGTTTGTTTGTTTGTTTAATGACGCACTCAACACATTATAATGACGGTTATATCGGCGTCGGACATATGGTTATGTTGAGAGAGAAAACACAGTGGTTAGCTGACGGGGATTGATCCTAGACCGACCGTGCATCAGGCGGGCACTGTACCACTGGGCTATGCTGTCCGCTGCGATTAATGGTGACTCATGCTTGCTTTCTGAAGAGTAAACTTGAAAATTCAGTTATGTCACAAGTGTGACATCACAGGTTGTTCATGTGGAAACTTCATTTATTATTACTAAACCACCATCCGTGAGGGTAAGTAATAATGATTGTACACTTTCTCAGGCTAAAATACTGAAAATAAACTTTTAACTTTTACTTTTTTTTTTTTTTTTGCTTTTATTTTTTGCATTGTGTCCAAGTTATATGCGGATCACATGCTATTTAAATCTTCTTTTTTTTACTATAAAGCATAAGGATATTGACTGGCTGTATAACAACAAATCTTTGTATACAAGAAAATTGCTTTCTCCCAGTATAATTAAAAAATATTGTCATATTTTGTAACTAGCAAATATAAATTTTTTGCATGTTCCTCATATAATGGTGTCTTTTTTTTATCATCTTTCCCAGTATATTATCTTCCTAATCAAGTATCTGAAATAGCAACTATGAATAAAGAGCTTTTGATTTAAAATGTACTTTGTGTCATTATGTTTGTTTGTGCCTTTATCAGCTTGTTAATATACAGATTAAGGACACCATGTTATATGCATAACTTTCTCGGTTCAGTGTATTTCACATCTTCTCAAAGTCAAAAAACACATCTCCAAGGTCTACTTTATAAAAATATATGTAGTATAACACTTCATGTAACACTTTTGGTACCCATGATTAGAACTGTGCACATTACAGACCTCCACATTTCATTTTCTCGTAAGGAATTGCATCGATGTTCTTGTGCACTTCTGCAGTTGCCTGCAATTTTAGTCATTCCATGCTTAAAGCAGCGTCCATAAAATGAATTTACTGCAGCATTTCTTTTTCTTGTACGAAATTGCACAGATGTTCATGCACTCTTGCAATCAGTTTTAGCAGCGTCAACTACAATAATATCGGGCACACATATATACATGCATTAAAAGTAGTAGTAACAAGCAGTAGTGTAACTGAGTCTTTATTTTTGGGGGGGCCAAAGGGGGGGTCAGACCTTCGTCCAGGGGGGCCAAAGGTGTATTTACTGTGTACAATCAAATGTAAAATGGGGGGGCGACGGTTTGAATGGGGGGGGCACCGGCCCCCCAGACCCCCCCGTAGTTACGCCACTGGTAACAAGAATGCAATTCTACTTTCATATAGTTGTGGTAACCTATAGGTACCCAGACTATATTTTGTGGTAACATGTAAATGGGTTATCAGACACAATGCTTATTTTGATGCCTGTTTTATTTTTATATGATAGTATGAAATGTTTGAGTTGCCAAATGAAAACAATGGTGGCCTATACATCCATGCGACCAAATCAGTCGCAAGGTAGAGGGCTGCAACTGTATTACTGTAATATATATGGCACTAGTCAGAGCTTCTGTGAGAGCTAGTGACTTTCTTTTAAAAAATCCAACAATAAGTTTCTAATTATTTTATATTTTAGAAAGAACATCTACTAATACGTCTGTATATATATATACTATATGTTAACTGTTTTGATCGAATGGCCTCATTAAAAAAAACATTCAGTGGAGTAATATAAAGCCTAGATTTAGATTTACTAAAATTTGAAACTGTTTTACTTTCGTCTAGTAATTAACATTAAATAATTATTGATAGTATTTAATTTTAAATAAACTCATCCAACATCTTTCTGATGAATGCATTTTCACCTTTTTTTTCTTTCTTTTTTCTGTAACAGGCCAGCATGGTACATTGTTTGGTAGAAGCATTTGGGTTGTTAAAGTACATCAAGTAAGTATTGCATATATATATATATATATATACACACACACACACACACACACACACACACACACACACACACACACAGTAGAATCTCGTTGGCTCGAACACCCTCGGTGCTCGAGAAAGAGTTCGACCCATCGGGTAGTTCGACCTAAGCATTTGGCCAACATCGGATATTTCCGTGATATCAGTTTGAAAGTTGAAAAAGATGCATGTTATGTATTAAATGTAAGAGTAGCAAAATAGAATAAATAAATAACAAAATTTGAATACCCCTCTTTAATAGCATCAGCCATTTTTTATCCACCCAGAAAGTGTGTTTTTGGGAACATTAAACAATTTTGCAATTTACGTTTTTGATTTAATTCCCTTTTCTACCTCCATAATGCCCCCGTATTTTTGTTCAATGGTTTTTAGTTCTAAACGACGTTTAATACTGCGTTTTTCCGTTGCTGATCCAAGTATCCCCCCCATTGTCGTGTCCTTCCTTGGATTGCTCAGTTTCTTTGGTCGTAACTTGTTCCGATCTGGGTAACCCCCCGTTACCGGGCCCTTCTCCAGATTGCTCGGAGACCGACATAATTTTGGTGAATGCAAACTTTAACACTTCATCAAGGTTTTATACCGCAACAACCACTGGGGTTTTTTCTCGACATAACCATATGTCCGACGCCGATATAACCGTAATCATAATGTGTTGAGTGCGTCGTTAAACAAAACACACAAACAAATTTTTTTTATACCGCAACATGTTTGAGTAAAACTATTTATTAGAATTTAGTGAAGCTGAGGCCCCTGCGTGCGCTGAAATGATTACAGTTGATTAATCACCCATTAGTTCAATTGATTAAAACAGGTTGACGATGCCCGTGTCTACAAACGGTCTGCTTGCGATATGTTTAAAGTTAATCTCTAAGCCGAGAGCCAAACGTGTGCTAATTGTTTGATTGGCATTATGATACAAGTTAATTAATAAAACAGGTACTGTAATACTAGCTGTACTTGAAAGATCACTGCACATAGCCTCTTAACAAACAACAAGGCAAGTGTGTTAAAGAAAATATTGCATGGCTATTGTTATGATTCCCCGATTCATCTATAGTTTGTTCCACCTACATTATCAGTCAGAAAGTTGTAATAACCAACTGCGCATGTGCAGCAATTAGTCGTCTCGTGGACCTTTTTTTTCTTCAACTGCATGCTTTTTGATACCTTACGTATCAGCGGTTCGAGAGAAATATAACTAATTACACTGACGGGACCGATAATTTGGTTCGAGGGAAGGCTTATAGTCGACCCTGGACATGTTCGAGTCATCAGCAGTTGGTATACTGGTTTACCGAACCAAAATCACGGGACTTCCTTTTTGGTTCGAGTGTCACAGTGTGTTCCACCCTTCCGAGGTCGAGCCAACGAGACTCTACTGTATATTATTATATTATTTAGTCACTTTAGATGTATACAGGTACAATGAAGTACACTTATAACGCAATCTAATTAAAATTAGCTCCACTATTACATGTGGATCTAACATCAGCCAGTTGGAGCTCATGTCCACCAATCAAAACCTTACTTGTAGAATCATGCCAGTGAAAATAATTTGAAAACATTCCCAATTATTCTGTGGGTATACGTCATGTTTCGTGTGAATTATGAATGCCTTAAAACATGGGGGTTGTTTCATAAATAATTTGTAATATAAAACTGAAGACTGATTTAGGTGGGGTTTTTTTTAATAAATCAATAATTTGTAATATAAAATTGAAGATGTATAACCAATCTCATACGTATTGGTTTGGATCACTGTACTGCAGCCTTTAAAATAGACTCGCCCGATATCTTTAGAATTTGTATGCTCCCAAATAATGTTATAAAAAGGAGAAGTGTGATTGGTCAATATTTAAATTATTATTTACAGATGAAATGTTAGTCTACATAGTGCTGTTGGTAGTCTAATTAAAATTAGTTCTACTGGTCTAAATAAGGCATATGTAATTTACACAAAACATGTCATGTACGCTCAGAATAATTTGGAATGTTTTTAAATTATTTTCAAATTACTGGCATGATCCTGCAAGTAAGGTTTTGATTGGTGGACATGAACTCCAACTGGCTGCTGTTAGATCCGCATGTAATAGTGGAGCTAATTTTAATTAGATTGCTTATAACGAACATGCTTAGAATGAACTACTGCATAGAACGAACTCATTGTAAAGTCCCGTTTTATCCCATAATAACAACTTGTATGAATGTGTACAATGAAACACTGCTACAACAAACTAGCTATCATGGTCCCTTCTGGATCATTATAAGAGTACCGGTACTTTACTGTATATGTTAAAGTTATGCTGTATACTGTCTAGATGGGAGAGTGCATATACATATATTTATCCTATAACTTATTCATGATATCCATGTCATAAACCCATGTGGCAATTTAGTGTATTAACCTGGTTAATAATAGTATGCAAGTTTGCAAGGTCTCTAGGTAATATGTTGCTGCAGATTGGTGATTTGTTTACAAGACGACAAGACCTGTATACCTGAGCGTAAAGATTTCAAAGAGTTAGTTAAAATGGGTGACATCAAACTAATTTGGGCCAATCGTGATGACATCATATTACCAATGGCAGCAACTTTAGGACTGATTTACTAAAAATTGAATTCAGATGTTATTTTAGAAGTGTTATAGGATAAATAGAATTCGCTACACATGTTTTTTATTATGTAAAAATCAACCTCGTCTAGTTAATTGGTATTTGCCTCCACAGAGATTCGACAAATATATAATAATAATAATACTAATTAAACCGTTTTCAGTGAGTTCCCATAATCACAAGACACGGAACCAAAAAAGTGTTTGCCGTGAAATTTGAACTGTATTTATATCAATGAAATTTGTATCTTTGTAGGATTTGTCTGCCAAGGGAGGCAACTGTGCCAGAAGTAATGAGTTTGCATTCTGATGATTACATTAACTTCTTGAAGAAAATTAACGACCAGGACGATGAAGAGAAAGATGAGGAGGAAGCAGAGTTATATGGACTGAGTACGAATGAATCTTTTTTATATGTTAAAGTGCTCGCTTGATGCGCTGTTAGTCTGGCATTGATTACCGTCGGTGGGCCAATTGGGCTATTTCTCGTTCCAGCCAATGCACTACGATTGGTATATCAATGGCCATAGTATGTACTGTCCTGTCTGTGGGATGGTGCATATAAAAGATCCCTTGCTACTAATGGAAAAATGTAGCAGGTTTCCTCTCTTTCCTCTATTAAAATTACCAAATATTGTTTGACATCCAGTAACCGATGATTAGTAAATCAATGTGCTCTAGTGATGTTGTTAAACAAAACTGGTTTTTTGTATCTGTTAGATTACACAGAAACCTTAACTTCATCATGTCATCGAGTGAAGTATTTGTTTAAATGTGTGATTGTTATGTCAAATACTGCCCTCCCCCCAAAAGAAACTACAACAAAAACAACCCAACAAAATGAACCCACTCTTGTAGTTATAGCTGCTTCAAGAAATAGGAAACAAAGTTAAAAGTAATTTATTAACTAACTGTTTCATGGTGTATATCTTTTTTTGACTATCTTTTTTATTTGAACATTTGTTTAATACATTTTAACAAATGAAAAACACATAATTTAGAGTTAATAAAAAAACGTGACTATTCCTGCTAACTAGGGGCAGGCATTTTTCCCCGTTGTTGTGGCGTTCGGTGCTATAGCTTGGAGCAAAGTGATGTCAGCTCCGACCAACTCCTGTATGCACAGTGTAAACAAACATTCTAATTTACAACAAGGCACTTCGATTTCATCAACCTGACTTGTAAAACAACATAAATAACTTGATAGTATAGTAAACTATTTAGGTAAATATATATCAACAGAACGAAATGAAGTAAAAATTGCATATTATTAGACCTATTGGTAGAGTACGTTGGAGCAAAAAAGACCACTCATGATACCCAAGTGATAATTTTCTTTTCTTCGAGACTACATAATTGGTCATTTTTGTGATTTTAGAAAGGAAGTCTACTAAATCAAGGGTTTTACAGAATTATTTACAGTAATAAAGCAGGATGGCTGATAATGTCTATTACGATTTAAGGGGTGTCCGTGCAGTTATCACACAATACCCTGTGAGAGAAAAGAGGCACATATTTTTAGTGTGTCTAGACATATTGACTGGGAACTGTCTAAATATACACCAGCCAATCAGGAACCACGACTACAGGCCACAAAAAGAAAATACCAATTAACTACGAAAACACTCCGATTATTATTTCAGTATGTGGGTTACTTTATAGACAAAACATATGAAGTCTGTTATTTGGACACTTTGACATTTGTGGTTTATTTTGTATTGAAAAATAATATATACTTATTGCTGGCTTACTGGGATGGATATTATTACAGAACCTTGTGATGCATCTGCAAAAATCAGATACATTTGTTTCTTCAGTTCTAAGACCAATTCCTGACATAATAATATTAAAGTATTACATAACAACTGGCTTGTAAGAAGGCATATTCACTGGGATGGTACAAAATGGCTGTGCCTGTTATACACTTATATCATAGCTGTCACATTTAACCATTATAATAATTAACTATATGATTATACTTGTTGATATTAAGCAAAAATGTGCATTATATATTGTTGAATATGCATACCAGTCCAAAAGCCTTGTGTGAGCATCCCTTTAAGCTTGTTTCTTTTTGTTTACAGCGTATGACTGCCCAGGACATGTTGGTGTCTATGACTATGCTGTCCTTGTTGCTGGGGCAACAGTAGCTGCTGCTGAGACTCTGGTCAACCAAGAGGCAGATGTTGCCATCAACTGGTTCGGAGGATGGCATCATGCTAAGAGGTAAGGTATTGTCAGATCTTGGTGTGTTATAAATGCTGGCCCCGACATGCTTACTGTACATGTATTAAAAGTAAGGTATGGTTCAGATCTTGGTGTGTTATAAATGCTGACCCTGATATGTTTACTGTACCTGTATTAAAAGTAAGGTATTGTCAGATCTTAGTGTGTTATAAATGCTGGCCCTGACATGCTTACTGTACATGTATTAAAAGTAAGGTATGGTTTAGATCTTGGTGTGTGGTAAATGCTGGCCCCGACGTGCTTACTGTACATGTATTCAAAGTAAGGTATGGTTCAGATCTTGGTGTGTGGTAAATGTTGATGCTATCATGCTTACTGTACATGTATTCAAAGTAAGGTATGGTTCAGATCTTGGTGTGTTATAAATGCTGGCCCCGACATGCTTACTGTACATATACATGTATGTAGAGATGGGCGGTATTCGGTATATACCGATCGGTATCGGTATCATGTCAATACCGAAATACCGTACCGAGCAAATCTCAAAATACCGAAAATTTCGGTATTGCAAAGTACGTATTCCCGCCTTTAAGTAAAACACTAAATATACACCTGACGACACCACCTTACCCACAAAATGGCCGATCAGAAGAGCGTATGGGCAAAATATTTCAATAGAAAGGATCGAAAAACATGCGTCGTGTACAGGCGATGCTATTTCACGTGATTAAGGCGTGATTCGATGTTTAGGGCCTACTAAATTCGGGTAATTCCGTGAATGCATTCTGTTGTTGAATTTGTGTCACAGTAACAGTTTTGCGTTACCTACTATTGCTAGTTTTTGTTAAGGCCGGGGTTCTAAGTTTCTAATAACGCATTACAGACTAGCGTGTTTGACGACCACGCATTTATATCTTGAAAAGAATGCAGGTCAGCTTTAGGCTGTATCTTTAACGGAATAAAACGAACACTTCCGGAGACTGTCAATTTTTAAAATCAGAAAAATGTCGGGGAGGTTCATGTTTAAAACAACCGCTTTTTATATTGATCTAATAAAACTGTTAAGTTTACTTGTAAACAATGCATATAACATTTTCCGATGTTTAATCAGCTTACAATTACACGCATAGGGATATTTTTCAGCAATTTATAGTGACTAGAAGTAGAAACGTAGTTTTTTGTTGTTTACTATTCCATGACCGAGCGCCCAGAGGAAGCCCGGATAAAAAATATATATGAACCGGGGATGAATGCGGAGTTGTATAGTTAGCATGATGTATTTAAGTATGTAAGGTAGACAATGTGTTAATGTTTAAAAATAACATAAAAATAACAATAACATAGATAAGGGGAAGACCCTAACGTGGGCGTGCATTTAGAGGCAGGTATACCTAAAATACTGCTTAATATTGGTTAGTTATTAGTGTTATATGAATACCGAATACCGTACCGATACCGAGGTAAATTGCTACCAAAATACCAATACCGATACCGAACTTGAAATTTCAATACCGCCCAGCTCTACATGTATGTATAAAACTTTAATCAATTTTAATTACTGAAATAGTTCTACAAAAAGTTTCTACATTTTTCCTACTGCAACAAGGGATCTTTTATATGCACTTTCCCACAGACAGGAAAGCACATACCACAACCTTTGTTCAGTTGTGGTGCACTGGTTGTAATGAGAAAAAAACCCAATCAGTTGAATTGATTCACAAAGTTTGTTTGATCCTGCCAAGGTACATTTGTAGATTGTGTGTGCAGTTTCATTCTGTATGTCTTTGTAGTAATTATTTTGATAAATACTGAATGTTAATCAATTTTGTTTTTATATTGTATGTGTAATTTATGGATAATTATACAGTATAATAGTAATATTTAGTATTTATATATAAGTGTCATTCTTTGATCAATAAAACCGGCATATTAAATGATTGTTCTTGGTCATATACCGTATACAAGTTAATCAAAATCATACATTTACCTAGGAATAGTATGATTTAAAAGTAAAATATACCAGTCCTAAACAAATTAAAATGACTTTGTTTTATAAAATTGTGTTTAGAATGTGAGAGTGGACATTAATTAAGGATGTCAAGTTTGTGTAGGTGTGTAGTTAAGAAATGGCATTGTACATTTTTATATCTAGCTTACAATGTTTGGGGTAAGTAGTTCATTTGTATATCTAGCTTAATACAATGTTTGGTGTAAGTAGTACATTTGTATATCCAGTTCGCAATGTTTGGTTTAAGTAGTACTAGCTTACAATGTTTGGTGTAAGTAGTACATTTGTATAACTAGCTTACAATGTTTGGTGTAAGTAGTACATTTGTATAACTAGCTTGCAATGTTTGGTGTAAGTAGTACATTTGTACATGTATATCCAGCTTGCAATGTTTGGTGTAAGTAGTACATTTGTTTAACTAGCTTACAATCTTTGGTGTTAGTAGTACATCGTATGATTTTATTGCAGAGATTCTGCCAGTGGGTTTTGTTACATCAATGATATAGTGCTTGGTATTATAAAACTGCGTGAGAAGTTTGACAGAGTTGTCTACGTTGATTTGGATTTGCATCATGGTGATGGTGAGTAAACATTGTACCAATTAATTATCATATACATTTGAAAAAGCTAGGGTGGATTTTAGGAGGTTGGCTTGACACAGAATGTTTGGGAGGGAAATATTTTTCTGTGGTCATTTTAACTACCGATATTTGAATCTGCACATTTCCCCCAACTTTTAACAAAATCACAGAATCCAGCCCTCGAAATTCGCTGCGGCAATCGGCAATGCCGTCGCAAAAGCTATCACAAACTTGATTTGCAACAGCATTTTATAGCCGTCGCAAATCTGTGAGTGGTGAAAAGTCTGTAGGCATTTCTCTCTGAACTCTGTCCAATTACAGATCCCAGAAAAAAGCATAAATTTATTATCGTGTGTAGCTCAGCTTCCTCAATTAATATAAATTGGTTTATTCCAGCATAGAAGCTTACGAAAGTAAAGTTTAGATGTTACATTTTAGCATATTATTACAGCAGTGGATCATATATGAAGACTTTTGACAGCATTAATCTTTTCTTTAAAATTGCCGACGTAGTGCCGTTGTAAACTTTATTAAAGAACGGCTTTTAATTGCCGTAGCAAACATGTCCGAATTTTAAGGGCTGCAGAATAAATGTTTTAGAAATTCCTTTCTGTAATATGTGAGCTAGAGCTGGGGCCAGTATGTTAGAGCACTTGTCTGAGTTGTGTTGGGCTGTAGAAATGTTTACTCTCTGTGAACCTGTGTGCATTTCCACCCATCTCAGTGGCATCGTGGTTAGGCCATCAGTTTACAGGCTGCTATAGTTACTGGGTTCGGATCCCAGTCGAGGCTTGGGATTTTTAATTCAGATACAGACTCCAAACCCTGAGTGAGTGCTTACAACTTACACCGACCAGTGATCCATAACTGGTTCAACAAAGGCCATGGTTTGTGCTGTCCTGCTTGTGGGAAGAGCAAATAAAAGATCCCTTGCTGCCAGTCGGAAAGAGTAGCCCATGAAGTGGTGAAAGTGGGTTTCCTCTCAAAATCTGTGTGGTCCTTAGCCATATGTCTGACGCCATATAACTGTAAATAGCTGGAGCGAGAAATAGCTCCCAAACTGACCGCACATCAAGCAATCACTTTACCACTAGGCTATGTCTCGCCCCATGTGACTAGGTGTTTGGAAATCCTTTTTTGTTTCTGAACTGAGTGGTTTTCATTGATAAACTGGACTACATAGCAGTTTTATTTTACAGGTGTGGAGGATGCTTTCTGCTCAACTTCCAAAGTCTTGACGGTTTCATTTCACAAATATTCAGCAGGATTTTTCCCGGGTACATCCAAATTATTTATTTTCATTTTTTAGAATTTTCATATTAATAACTGTAGATTTGTATTACATTTCATTAAAAAAACTAGCGGGCAGCATGGCCCAGTGGTAGAGTGCCCGCCTGATGCGCGGTCGGTCTAGGATCGATCCCCGTCAGCTGACCACTGGGTTTTTTTCTCGACATAACCATATGTCCGACGCCGATATAACCGTAATTAAAATGTGTTGAGTGCGTCGTTAAACAAACAAACAAAAACTGGATGTTTAATATTACCACTTCTTGTTTACAGTTTGTTGTGAAGTTAGATAATAAATAAGTATAAAACAACCAGTGAAAATATGTTGTTATTTGTCACAATTTTAATATATATGCAATATATTCAAGGTAAGAACATAAGAATGGTTTATGTATTCCTCATTGTCTGGCGACACTCCTTTTAGTGTAATACAATTACATTGTGTTTTTCACCAGGTACGGGTTCTGTGGCCGACACTGGTATTGGTAGGGGTAAACATTACAGTGTTAACGTGCCACTGTTGGATGGCATACGAGACCCAGAGTTCGTTGCATTATTCACCAGGTTAGTTTCATCACAAATGATCCTCAGTCCAAATACAGTGTGACTGGGAAATAATATTATTATCTTTGTTTTAATGCTGGGTGGGTTGGCTGAGGGTTTTTTGTTGTGGTTTGAATAAAACATCTCTTGCATGATGGAATTCAAAGAGTTCAGTTTGACATTTAAGTGAGATTATTTTGAATGCATGTATTAACTGCACATTAGAATTAGTTCTTAATTATTAAGTTATATTTTTTGTTATCTTTTTTAATCATGCAATTAAAGATATTTGATTTGAGACCATTTTTCGATAAGATACATGTAAAAGAGGTCAAGATAACAATTATAACTGTGTTTCAGTCCTTTGATGTGAAAAATATTTAGAATCATAATTGATTGCTCCTCTGACTTAGATTATGGAAAGCTACATAATATATAGAGGTTATTACCAGAGTGTTTTTCGGTATCGTCAGTATCATATATTAGGCGAACATAATACATTATTTTTATTCCTAATATATGATATTGACGATACCGAAATATACAAGGGTAATGATCTCTTTATCATATAATCTCAAGCTTTATATAACATGTTTTTGTAAACTGTACAGGCAACTTTAATTCCAGTCAGCCATTACTAGATATTCAAATGACGTAAGAATATGTGGCGCATTGTATTTTTGAATGGAAATGACGCCAACTCAAATGACGTCATTTTGGATGTCATTACATCAAAACAAATTAGGGCCTAACGTTTTTTGTTTTCTGAACGCTGGACAACTTTCAGTGTCAAATTGCCATTGAAATGTTTTTATTTAAGGAATATGAATACATACATCAATTGTGGAGTGTCACCAAAGTATGTTTGCTTAAATGTCAATAAACCTAGTGCCGTAACCTCGATTAATTTACATCTAATTTGCAAAGTTATCAAATTCTTAAAGTATGTGATCAAGAAAAATATCACATACTTTGATTGCACTGAAAATGTAAGATATTATATGATAAATTACCATATTGATACCATATAAATGCACAAGCTAAGGGAAACCAAAAACTACTCTCCTTGATCTAGTCTCAGGTGAGTGATGAAGAGTAAAAGTGATGGATCCCCTTTAAACATTGAGGTCTGTATTTGGTTGGCATGTGTGAATACTTGATATATACTTGTGTCGAGTGATGACGCAATGGTGTGTATTTGTTTTATATGTGTAAACACTCTATTTGATATATACATGAGTAAAGTCATGACACAGTGGTGTGTATTTGTTTGGTATGTGTGAACACTGTATTTGATATATACATGTATAGAGTGTAGAGTGATGATGTGGTGGGGTGTATTTGTTTTATATGTGTGAACTCTATATTTGATATATACATGTGTAGATTGATGACGCGGATCAGGGAGGTGTTCCACCCTGACACGGTGGTGTGTCAGTGCGGGGCGGACGGACTCGCGGGGGACCCGATGGAATCGTTCAGTCTGACTCACCTCGGACTTGGTCGGTCCGTTCAGCTGCTCCTCGACTGGAACCTGCCGCTGCTGCTTCTCGGAGGAGGTCAGTTCACTTTGTATAGATCTCTTTGTGTAGATAGTTACTCTTTCTTTTTCTCCAACAGTTTAGATTTATTATAGATAACAATTCTATAGTTTGTGT
>JAECMU010013142.1:0-18557 GCA_016106625.1 Dracogyra subfuscus
GCCTTTGACCTTCGGGTAGGAACACGTAGAGTAAGTTGCGCTTTTCCTACCCTAGGTGTACTACCAAGTTGTTTTTGAGCTCACCTAAGTTGTTGAATTAATGGTAGGTTATTTATCTTTTTAGAGTTTAGATTTTAGTTTTAGTTAGTTTGACATAGTTATATAGTGCTGTAAATAGTTCTGCTTTGATGGATTTGTCTGGAGCTAGTAGTAGCTTAGGTGTGATTTTGTCTAGACTGGTATTTAGTAGTGTGAGAAATGTTTTGTGTGTAGTATATAGTGGGATATTTCTGTTAGCAGCAAGTACATTTTTATATGCACTTTCCAGACATTTGATATACCATGTGACACTGATTTGGATGGATGAATGGGTCCACTGAGGAGGTTTAACCCTTTGATCAAAGTACCGTAGGTGAGCTCGTCTCATTCCAGCCAGTGCCAGACTGGTATATCAAAGGACATGGTATGTGCTATCCTGTCTGTGGAATGTTGTATATAAAAGATCCCTTGCTACTAATGGAAAAATGTAGCAGGTTTCTTCTCTAAGACTATATGTCAGAATCACCAAATGTTTGATATCCAATAGCCAATAATTAATAAATTAATGTGCTCTAGTGGTGTCGTTAAACAAAACAAACAATGAACTCAGGTGAGCTCTATGTACCAAATGAAGTGGGTCCCATTCACCTGACAATTCAATTAAATTCTGGATCATCTATATGAACTTTGAAACTCTTGAAAAACCTTAAATACACAATTGTAGTAATAGGACATATAACATTCATGAAGTATATGAATCTTCACTCTTAAAGGTGCAATTTACTTTTATTACTAATATCACACCTTTGAACATTTATCTGTATTTCACCATTGAAGACATAAGTAAGTTTTTGAAAACAATATTTATCTTTTTGTTTCTTCCTTAGAATTGAGTTTATAAAATCAGTATCTGTGTTCTATTTTGTTTATTAAAAGTAAAAGTTTTAAAAAGCAATATTTGTCTTTTTGTTCATTCCTTAGAAGTGATATATTTAATAAAAGTATAACAGTGATTCACACCTCTACTGATACCAAGATGTATTTCACACTCAAAAGCACAGTCACGTTTAGCAAAATATATTTGTTGTCCATTTCATTTTATTTTTGGAAGGAAGTATGTGAACGTTTAGTTGAGGTATCAGATCTTTGGTATTAATTATCAACATATATTTCAGAACTGATCACACTGGGTAGGGATGCAGTTGGGATTGCTGGATGCAATTTTGTTTTATAACCACCACCAATATTTTTTTATTAAGCAGTGTACCAAAATGCATTCAGTCCTGGAACTTGTCACACTACCTGAAAATTCAGAAAGCAGTCACAAAAATACTTGATCCCCATCAGTGGACCCATTGGGCTATTTCTCGTTCCAGTCACTGCAGCATGACTGATATATCAAAAGACATGGTACATTCTATCCTGTCTGTGGGATGGTGATATAAAAGATCCCTCACTACTAATAAAAATGTAGTGGGTTTCCTCTTAAGATTAAGTCAAAATTACCAAATGTTTAACATCCCATAGACAATAATTAATAAATGAATGTGCTTTAGTGAGGTTATAAAACAAAACAAACTTTAACACAAATACATTGATGCCTTTTGCTACATGATATACCAGTGATATTATATATATATATATATATCTCCTGCCTGTATCAAATCAACACCAACACAACGAAGACGAGCATGGCAACTGCAAGCTGTGTCCACTGTATGCAGCACACAACTAATGCT
Source organism: Dracogyra subfuscus (assembly GCA_016106625.1). Taxonomy (NCBI): domain Eukaryota; kingdom Metazoa; phylum Mollusca; class Gastropoda; order Neomphalida; family Peltospiridae; genus Dracogyra; species Dracogyra subfuscus. The sequence continues at coordinate 1,779 of JAECMU010013142.1, forward strand.
CATTGATCAAGTCAGGCTACAGTATTTCAAATGATTATTCTGCACCCAAGACCTGTGTGCTGGTTTCAGCATGGCAACAAGTAATTGAGGCTGACAAGGATGCTTGGAAGTGAATATGACAAGCAATACAATTAGCTCTCTCTAAAGTTACTAAAATGCTTGCACCCAAGAGCTTCTCTGTCAGGAAAGGACAGAAGAACAAGCCACTAGGGCCTCCAGTGGCTTGCAGCTTTGTGGGATGTACACACACAGCAGATCTGTAATGGCCACCCACATGGCTGTCCATTAGCAAGAAGCAATTAATAACAAGAAAAGAATAAGAATTGAATAACAAGTTATATCAAAGACCATCAAATAGCACCAATGGATCTTTTTTAACACTGCTCTTCCACACAGACAGCACATACCATAACCTTTGGAAATTGGTATAGGGGATATTGGTCTTTCTATGACAGATGAGCAGTATATATGGCTCTTGCCATGTGCACACTCAAATCCTACTCACCCAAAGATGGAAAGTGGTGTTTTTGCATTCATCAGTCATATGTTTTGTTTTATTATTTTTTATTTGTTACATGTGTGGAACTGCTCTCCCTATTTGAAATTTATCACCTGCAATTGTAATTCCTGTAGTATCTGTGCTATTTCCAGAGATATGGTACAAATACTCTACCACTGTCCCACCTTCCTCAGCCACGAATTGTGAAGTTATAATGGGAGATTTTGACATGACATTTCATCATGCACCTCAAGTAGCAGACAATATAGAACTCAAGAAGAAGGGAACAGGTACAATGACCTCTCGACTCGACATGACTTCCTGTTAATGCAAGACCTCAATAATGAGACAAGAAAAATACAGTGACTCATGAGCTCTCAAAGAATGAGAATCAATACAGTGTGAAAAACCTGTAAATGTTGCAAAGATATAATATACTGTATATATAGAACCAGTAAGCCAAACAATCTGGGATACCAGAGTATTAAAATATACAATGCTGTAGAGAGAAAACAAATTAAAGGTTAAAAAAAGAAAGGATTACTTTTTGTGTTTGAACCACTGACATTACAAAAGGTTAATATTGTTTTTCATGAAATCTACATTTCTGTCTCTGTAAAAATAATGGAGTTTTGTTCCTGTTTATATAAGGTAGCATTTATTTTTTGCCATCTTGGTCCATTGGCATTTTAGGTTTTTTAAAAGCAGGAAGAAAGATGGAACAAAAATAACATTGCTTTTATAGATTATAATGGTTTCCTTAAACATTTTTTTAAAAGGTAGCTGACAACATTTTCAAATTGGTCTCCTGCTATCAATTAATGATTACAAAAGAAATGTCCTTTTATGCTTGTGAATATGACTTCAAAACAGAACAACATGCACAGTGATAACTATCTAATCCGGGAACCTAATATGTAATTGATTTACACAGAATCCACGGTGTACACGGTTGCATTTTAGAATTTGAAAAATTTGGACCAATGAAACTTGGCTGGTTTTGGCAGGATTCTGATTTGTTCAGGGTCTGGTTTAAACAGGTTTCACTGTACATATATATATGTTATTCATGATTTGTTTCACTATGGAGTAACTAATCAATAAGCGCCCTTCAGAGGATAAATAATGTGCCATATATATGTATGTCTGTCTGTATATATGTCTGTATGTCTGTATGTATGTATGTATGTATTGATATATGAATATCTATATATTGTATGTATGTCTAGGTTGACTGTTACATACATAGATACATGTATTAACACACTGGCGCAGGGGATAATTAAATCCTTTCTGGCCTCACAAATTGTCCCAAGCCGTTGCTGGGACTCGAACCTATGGCACCGAATCGCCCACAACCTTGAAGACTGGCCACGATACCTTTTGAGCTATTGCTGCATGTATGTATGTATATATGTATGTATCTATGTATGTATGTGTGTGTGTGTGTGTATCATAAAATATGGTATGTACGGTCTAGTTTCTCAAAGAGATTACTGCTAAAATACAGCAGAAATTTAAAAAACGAAAATTATATATAAAAATGATTCGGTAGATATAGCTGCCTACATTTTAAAAGAAAACACCCCAGCCTCCTATACTTTCAAAGATAATGAAGACCAGTGGTGTTCCAATGATCAATTATAATTTAAAACAATTGATTGGATTGGCTATACCGATGTGATGATTAGTTATAAACATTCGTAACCATTTGTGTGGGAAACTGTTAACTGTAACTTGTTCCTTCAGTCTAAATGACGAAATTGATGTAAATATGTTGAAGTTTGGGTTTTTGTTTTCATGTCCACATAAAGAAAACAAATATTAAATTGTTATTATTGTAGGTAGAATTAGCCATTTGTAAGGTCTAGATCATTTGGTCCTAATTCACAACCTCTTCATACTTGTATAATTCTAACTGATGGTTCCATCTGATTATAAGTGATGATCAGTGATCAAATTCCAACCAATTCCCAACTCTAATGCAGACCATGCAAGTGTGATTGTAATCAGCATGCACACATGGCCAATAAATGTTTACGTTTACTCTCCTGCATGCATAGGCCCGTATTTTCAAAACTATCTTAGCACTATGAAATTGTAAAATATCTTACACTATGACATCACTATGGCATGTGCTATAGTGATGCCATGACCTACGATGTTTTTATGATTTCATAGCACTAGGATAGTTATGAAAATCCCTAGCCAGGATACATAACCTATATGTCATGTCATAGGGTTTTACGTGCACATTCAGAACAAGTTGTTGTAGCGCACGCCTGACATAACCTATACAAACTGGCTTGACTATATAGTAAGGGAGTTCGCATTTATCTTGGGTAGGCTAAAAATGTCGAGGGTTTTCTTTATAAGACTATAATATGTCAAAATTACCAAATGTTTGACATCCAACAGCCAATGATTAATACATTAATGTATTCTAGAGGTGTTGTTGAAAACAAAAATTTAAGTTTTTATCCTGGGAGGCCTTGACAGATGGGAGAGAATTACATGAATGACTGGGTGTTGTTTGTGGCAGGTAAACGTCCAACTTTGTAGAACAACTTCAAAGAGATGACGGTAGAGCTCTGCCACCTGTATGCTGTCAATTTAATTCCTAGCATTTTCTGGCACCTTTTGCAACAGGCTGAACAAGAACTGAAGCTGTACAAGAACGCGGTGTGTGATGTATGGTAACAGAACGCTAACCAACCTAGCGATGGAGATAAATAGCCAATCTGTAGGTACATATGTACAGCAAAACCAGCAGATTCCACCTGTTGCAGGACTTCACTTCAAAGAAAAATCTTTACAAGTTATTGGTTCTATATGGTGATATATATCACAGATATACAACACAATACAGGCAGATACTATGAGGGTTCAATGAAGCATTATAAAACCCTAAAAAAAGCATTGTTAAGACATGAAGGCATGTGCTGTGCTGTTAAGTTAATTACGTTGTTGACATGATGGTGCACTGTGTGTTGCTGTTAGTAAGATGGCACAAAAAGGTTCTGTCAATGACTGTATTCCAGCACAGACACAAAATGGTTACCCAGTAAGGTTATTTGATGTATAATACACAGAAATGTTAAAAATATATCACTGTAAGAGAGGAAACCAGCAGTTATAGCATTGTTACCTCTACTGAATAGCAATAAGGAATCTTACATAATGCCAGAACTTCTAGATTATGATAGTCCCACTCCCATGGCTAGTGATATTCAATGTTGGGCTAATTAATAACTACCATTTTCATGCCCAATGACCAGCAGAAAAAGGTTGTCAAAAGCAGCATTTTGTAAAAATGAATATCCTGTCCCCACGACACACCACACCACACCTAATCTGAGTGTTTTTAAGCTCTATCTCCCTCTGTAGGTGACAGATCCGATTATTACCATTAGTAGAATTGCATTTACTTATGTAAAGTAAGGCTAGTGAATTTTAAATTGTGGCTAGTAAATATTTTGAATTACTGATCCCATGGCTAGTGGAATTTATAAAAAGACTAGACGCCCTGTAATGTATTCGTCCACAGACAGGACAAGACATATGACAGCCTTTTGACATACTAGTCCTGGTGCACTGTGTTTATCCTGTTCCAACCAGTGTTCCACTGGTATGTCAAAGGCTGTGATATGTTCTGTGCTGTCAATGGGATGTGCATATAAAATATGTCGGACTACTAACAGAAAAATATTGCAGTTTTCCTCTTAAGACTGTGTGTTAAAATGCAACAAATACCTGACATCCAACAGCCAATGATTAATTAGTCAATGTGCTCTAGTGGTGTCATTAAACAAACACTTTAAATATTCTTAGTATACTGAAGTACATTTAAGACGGGCAGATACTTAAACGTAAAATACACACATACATCTACATTCCATCCTTACACAAAACCTTTACACCCAGTCAAATGTTACCGGTATAAACCTAATTGTTAAGAATTATACTGTTAAAAGACTTCACAACTTGCTTCATAAATTCTATAATAAAACACACGCATGCCCATATAACAAATGCTTTTACATTAGAAATTTTAACCTATCCCAAGTGTTGGAACAGCTAGCATTTATAAGCATCTTTAAATCACCTGTTAATATATTACAATTAGCAATAATGACAATATCTTAATATGCATCATTGATCAAATCTAAACTTTCAGATGTCACATACAACAATGCAAAGAGACAAATAATTAGCAGCAGATGCAGAAACCAAGACTGAACTTGGGAACACTACAGCAGCGCCAACTGTACCACAGCTCCAGTGGATGAGATGAAACTGCAGCAGATGTTTGGCATTTGAATGTCTAGATGCATTAAGACTTGAGAGGATTATGGAACGAAGCAGTGATTCTCCAACAAGAGAGAGATTAGTATCAGGGAACACAGACAGAAACACAGAGCAGATAGAGATATTAATTACATATCAACACCCATCTCCTCGCCAACACCTGTACATGCAGAGACCCTCCTCAGCTTTTAGGCAGTCAGACATATAGTTCAGTAAAAAATGAATAGCCTCAGTGGTGTAGTGAAAGTTAACAGGTTTTTGTTTTGTTTAATCAATCATCGGCTATTTGATGACATATATTTGGTAATTCTGACTCATAGTCATTAGAGGAAACCTGCTACATCTTTCCTAATGCAGCAAGGGATCTTTTATATGCACTTTCTCACAGACAGGATAGCACACACCACATCCTTTGATATACCAGTTGTGGTGCAGTGGTGTAGTGATGAAAGTTAAAGCTTGTTGTGTTTAATGAAAGAACTAAGAAATATTGATTAATTAATAATAATCATTGGCTTTTGATGTCAAACACTTGGTAATTCTAAAAGATACACACACAAACACACATACACAAACACAAACACACACACATATGCGCGCACATGCACACACACACACACATACATAAACACACGCACATGCATGCATACACACACATATATTTATTTATTTAGTCTTCAAGGGAAATCCTACCACAATTTTCCAGCAGCAGCAATGGATTTCTAATGACATCACTAGAACACATTGATTTATTAATCACTGTCTATTGGATGTCAAACATTTGGTAATTTTGACACATAGTCTTTCTTAAAAAGGAAACCTGCTACATTTTTCCATCTTTTATAAGCACCATCCCACAGACAGCACATACCACGGCCTTTGATATACCAGTTGTGGTGGAGTGGCTGGAAAGTCAGAGAACAGGTCAAATGAGCGGATTTAATCCTATCACCAAAGCACCTCAAGTTGAAATAAAAATAAATACCAAAGGTACAAGTAGGATGAGTAATTGCTCTGAAGGTGAGCAATATATTATTTCCCATTCCAACCACTGTTTTATTCATCTGCTGAATGTGATACATAACAATTTCATTGATAGGAGCTCAGTATATTGGACAAAATCTTGTATGCAAAAAACAAATACCAACCCCAAAAAACCCCAAAACACAACAATCTAGAGATACCAAAAGAATGTATTATCTTCAGGACCACTGGTGTTACAACACTGAATGATTTCTGCAATGCATCAGCTATCTATCAAACATGGCACAAGATACAGTTTGTAAAGCGCAGTCGAAACATATTCAATCAATGTAGCCTACTGGTAACACAGCAACAACTGGACAAATATCCAACACAAACTGAGTCTTAAATTCTCTTCATTCAACACCACTCACATTTTAACAAATATCTAATGCACTTGGTGATACACATGCACAAACACAACACACACAGTTTTACTGTCATCAAGATGAAATTTGACCAATATTATCAAGTTTATTATAATTATATTTCTTTCTTATTTTGATATTATTTAACACTTAATAAAAATATGTAAAGGAAAAACTGACCATGACTGCTGCATTTAATTTATTAATAAAACTGACACACTTCTGAAATCATTACATAACTTTCAAGTTCTGGGTGGATTGTGTTTTTTTTTTTTTTAATTTAACGACGCACTCAACACATTATAACTATATATTGTTATATTTGCGTCAGACATATGGTTATGTCGAGAAAAAAACCCAGTGGTTAGCTGACGGGGATCGATCCTAGACTGACCGCGCATCAGGCGGGCACTGTACCACTGGGCTATGCTGCCCGCTAGTTCTGGGTGGAAGCCAGTACCGGGCTGTGAACCCAGTACCTACCAGCCTTTTGCCTGATGATTTAACCACAACACCACCGAGGCCAGTGTCATACTTAAGCAAGGTGTTCATTATCTTTGACAATTGGAGGCTGATTGAAAACCGTAAATGGCATATTAAGTCTGCATGTAGCTGCCACAAATCACCACCTGCCGCCTATTACTGAACTCACTGCTAAGGTGGTTTTGTTTTTATAATCAACCACAAACATTACAAACATGTATCTGTCAGTCATATTCTTCAACCAAAAATAGGGGTCCCATGCAATTAAGAAAATGCCTACAGCACAAAACATGTCATCGAGAGAAAAAAGTTGAATACAATGCATCAAGCAAAAAACAAATGCTGTGCAGAATTCAAAACTGCTACAATATCCATGGCACTGCTTTTCATGGGGACTTCATGTAGGTATGACTATACCAAATAAAATCCCATTTGCAATATATCAACCAAACTATGACCTATAAATATCAGTACTACAACCCCTACCTCAAAGTATTAACCGAAGAAAATGGTACCTTTCATGGCTCATTTATGGTATAACAAGATATTTTTATAACACCCTAGTTTCACACAAAATTGGAATACTTTTTTGTACAGATACCCTCATACATGTTCCAAGAACATGGCTACTTGACACAGTGGTACTAGATGAAATAAAATTGCATATATTTTTAGCTCAGATGAAACTAAAAATTTTATACAACCAACACACTCACATTTATCACCAATAACCAATCACATGACTTGTGGTGTTAACTTCTCTATCAAAAGTTTGGTTCACCTCCAAGTTTGACCCAGCTGGAAATGATTTGGTTAGTGCTACCTGTAGTAACTTTTCTAGTTATAAACTGCTTTCAACCATAACACTATGTTCAGCTAGACAGAGTGGGGAAAACGTTCATTATAGACTGGCTTACGCATTTCACGTTAAATTGAACGACTACAGTGGGAAACAATCAAATAGATCAAATAGTCTGTGAATGTTAGCGCCTCTCACAGTTCCTGCATGCATGACTGGTACCCCCAGCTGTTTGTACAATATACTCAACAAAACTAAATAAGATCCAGTAGACTACTGGCAATTCTTTGCTGGTCTCACATTATTTTGACAAGTTTTCATTACAACCGCCCTCGGTGGCATCGTGATTAAGTCATCGGTCTACAGGCTGGTAGGTACTGGGTTCGGATCCCAGTCGAGGCATATAATGTTTTATCCAGATACCGACTCCAAACCCTGAGTGAGTGCTCCACAAGGCTCAATGGGTAGGTGTAAACCACTTGCACCGACCAGTGATCCATAACTGGTTCAACAAAGGCCATGGTTTGAGCTATCCTGCCTGTGGGAAGCGCAAATGAAAGATCCCTTGCTGCCAATCAGAAAGAGTAGCCCATGAAGCGGCAACAGCGGGCTTCCTCTCAAAATCTGTGTGGTCCTTCTTTTTTATAGTTTTCATTACCCATGATTTTTAACTTGTTTTAGAAAAATTTGCAAACATATTTAACATGATGAGATTCTGTGTATTTATGAAAACTACCAAAATGTTCTTTCAGCCTGGAAGGAAAGAAGGAAGAAAGGAAGGAAGCAAATGTTTTATTTAATGACACACTCAACACATTTTATTTACGGTTATATGGTGTCAGACATGTTGTTAAGGACCACATATATATTGAGAGGAAACCCGCTGTCACCACTACATGAGTTACTCTTTTCAATTAGCAGCAAGGGATCTTTTATATGCACTGACAAGATAGTACATACCATGGCCTTTGTTACACTAATGGTGGAGCGCTGGTTGGAACAAGATGGGAACTGATCTTAGTGCTATATCCTGCCTCCAGTTAGCTTGGATTCATGAAGCCAAAATAAAAAATGTATGTGTGGTTCTTGTCACATGCAAAGAAAATTAAGAGTAGATAGGTAGGCTATAATGTTTTTTAGTGTTTTTTTTTCTTTTTCTTTTTTCTAAAATTTGTCAGTATGGTCACAATATAGTCATAGTAAAGAGCATTAAATTAAAATTTCAACAAATGCTGCATCTTCTCACTGTTTTGAAGATCAGATTTGAAGATCAGTAGATCAAAAAGAAGTTCAGGGTTGGTGAAAATGGCGAACCACACATATTGTTTTTATTTGCATTATATGTTGGTTTGTAATAATACTTCTCATTTCCTTCACTTTAAATTGTTAATTAAATCTTAAAGGTTAAGAACATGCTACATCATCAACAGCTGAATGTATACATATAGTTTATATTTACAGCTATGTAATATAGGTCGCCAAGTATATTGTATGAATATAGAAGAGGGCCTCATAAGTTGTCAAACTTGTGCCCAATTCTTTTGTTCTTTGTACAATAAAATATGTTTGCAAACAATCAACATTATACAACAGAAGAAGCTGGGTTATTTTTTTACTATATATTTAATGAAAAATGCAGCAAATACCCCAATGGTCCTTAATTCATTTTGTCGAGTATACATGAAGTAATCAGAGCATGGCCGAAGCAGATGAAAAAATGTGATTCTTGTGAGATATAATCAGTGAAAACTAATTGAAAACAACACCTGCTGCTTCTATATAAATGTAATTGTTGTATTATAAATAGGACATATGTGTAGGCGATGGTATCTCCCATAAATTATGTACGGTAAAATAAAATGTGGTCATAAAGTACCTTGTTGATTAATTTTATAGGAATACACCATGGGTGTCAGTTCATATTGTCTCTTACTTCGGATACGTGGCCTAATTTTATTATATTAAAATACTGAGCGGTTCAACAATTATATCACATAAAAAATATGGCTTTATTATTAATATGCCTACACCCTGTCCTTCTAAAGTTTAATTAAAACTTTAATATATAGATAACACCACTCTCCCATCTAATGGGGGTGGGTGGGTGATGTAGTCCAGTGGTAGAATGCTCACCTCATGTGCAGTTGGTCTAGGATCGATCCTGAGAAGTTATTTTTCATTCTGGCATATCAAAGAACATGGTATTTCTTATTGCAGCCAGTGAACCATGACAAGTGTATCAAAGGCTGTGGAATGTACTATCTTGTCTGTGGGATAGTGCATATAAAACAAATCCCTTGTTACTATTGGAAAAAATGCAGTAGGTTTCCTCTTTAAGACTACCATGTATGTCAACATTATCAAATGTTTGACATGCAATAGTTAATGATTAATAAATACATGTGCTCTAGTTGTGTCGTTTATCTAAAGGCAAATAGAACTGTGATAAAGCCACAAACTGCAGGGGTACATACTTTGGTTTTCAGAACATGGAATCTTGAAAGTAATTGTTCAACTGTCCCCTCTAGGGACCAGTATATATATAGTGCAGTTTTCAATTCAGATATGTTTTATTTAACAACACACTCAACACATTTTATTTATGGTTATATGGCATCAGACAAATGTTTTATTAGGTTGAAAAATCAGTTATGTATCCAGGAAAACAACCCCTATAGTACTTTGAAAAAAGGGCTGATCTTGCTTTTTATTTTTCAATGTACATGTGTATTATAATGTATCTTTAAAAAACCCAGTTTTTTTACAATTATTATTAATATGTAGGCGAATGAAGTTTTAACCTAATTTTTTCAAGTTTGTTCCTAAATCATTTGCCTGTTTTCACTCCCCTTACCTTAAGATACCAAAAACAATTTTTTGCCTGTAAACATTCCACAAATGGAACCAGATCTATGCAAAACATGTTATCACTCACAAGATATACACGTTAATGCACAAACAATATAATTATAATGATATTATGACAGATGGGGTGGGAATGTGGGGTATTACAAAGGAAAGGGAGACAACTCCTATGTGCATTTAGTTACTTTTTGGGAGGAAGGTAGGGGAATTCCATGCTCTCTGACCCTCTTCCCCACACACTCAATCTCACATAACAGCCTTCATTGCATTCCTTAACTACTGTCTTTCATAGCAAAGGTGTCCACATCACAATTGTATGTCAATATGCACCTTAACATTATCTCAAAAGTGTAGTTTTTTTGTCCACCTAAACGTATGGTAACAGTGCACCCCCCACTGGTTGTTTGACAAAAAACTGCTTCCAACCCCAGGTGGCCCCAGTGTCTGAATATCATTATACTGATTCAGTGATTGTTTAGTGTGTGTTATTTCAAACCTCAATTTGTCAATATGAGCAAGTGTTAGTCAACATATTTCACTGGAACACTGCCTGCATCTGGTGAATGATTTATCGCTCACCTAATATTTTCCAATGTGATGAACTACAACACCATACAGCGGGCAGCATAGCCCAATGGTACAGTGCCCGCCTGATGCACGGTCAGTCTAGGATCAATCCCCGTCAGCTAACTACTGGGTTTTTATCTCGACAGAACCATATGTCCCACGACGATATAACCGTAATTATAATGTATTGAGTGCATCGTTAAACAAACAAAACAAAATAAAAAAATACAACACCATCCCTATATTTACCATCAATCTCAATTTACAGCTCATAAAAAACAGACACAAAGGAAACAACAACAAGCCGATATAACACCATGTAACAAGCTACAAGTGACATGACTGCTTATAAATCTGTTTATGTGTGTTTCTCCACTAATGACGTGATGACAGGTATGTGTAAATACCTGGAGGAAATCAGCGTAAATCACTGTTCAAGAAGCCACCCCAAGGTGCTGAGAACAATCTGCCCTCCTCCAGCCACCACTGATAAACACACCCAACTTTATACAGTGTGGCAGCATGGCTCAAAAAGCCGTTCTACTCCCTGGAACACATGGCCAATTACTTAAGCCAAGTGTCAGAGCGGTCTGCTGCTACAATGTGTGTGATAGTGTGCGTAATGGGGAGAGTTCAAAACAGCCCACAGGTAAACAGTGGAGTTTATAAAGAATTCGGCAAGATAAACATGAAATCTCATAACGGTTTCAGGTAATATAAACTGGTGTCTTGTTACATTGATATTATCAGTAATGATTGCTGGGAGTTCATTTAATACTAGACACTGGTGCATTAAAACATCTTAAGGACATTTCAGAAAGCATTAAGATATACAGGTAGTTTGGACAAGGAGAAGTTGATATTTTTTATAGATATAAATTAGCATTTAAGACAGATAAAAAACCTTCAATTATAGTATGCATCAGTGGGCTTGACACATCAAAACACAATACAATATGTAGTTTTTAAAACTAAAATTTAATAATGAGACTTAGAATGAAGAAAAGTAATAATCAATATATTTGATAACAGCTGTGTGATCTGTGGAAAACTGTAATGAAGAGGGATTAATCCACCCACTGAAACTGCTATTAATAATGATTTTAGGAGCCAAACACACTCCTTTCTCTCTCTAGATCTCCCTGTCTGTCTGTCTGTCTCTCTCTAGATCTCCCTGTCTGTCTGTCTGTCTGTCTGTCTGTCTGTCTGTCTGTCTCTCTCTCTCTCTCTCTCTCTCTCTCTCTCTCTCTCTCTCTCTCTCTCTCTCTCTCTCTCTCTCTCTCTACTGCTTTCACCATCACTGTGACTTGATTTGGTCAACATTATTGACTTTTCCATTGGTATTTTTCTATCGTTTCTATGGCAATAAGTACTAGCAGACAGAAAATCATAGGTTAACACCACTAACGCTAGTTTTCATAGAACTTACCTATTTTGTTTCACATAAAATTAATTACACCAGGGTAAACAAAAACACACGAGATGTGAAAGGACACATAGATAATTAAAAGCAAAACTCAGGTGTATGTATGGGGGATGGGGTGGGTAGTAGTGTTAAAAACTCCTTACTCTAAAATAATTGTATTTTTTTAAATGTATTTTCCGTGGAAGCATGATTTGACCCCATGAAACCTTTGCTCACAACAGTCTAGATTGCTCATTTGACAATTTCCTGCACAAGTTTGTTTTGTTTAACGACACCACTAGAGCACATTGATTTATTAATCATCGGCTATTAGATATCAAACATTTGTAATTTTAACATATGATCTTAGATAGGAAAACCACTATTTTTACATTAGTAGCAAGGGATCTTTTATATGCACCATCACACAGACAGGGTAGTACATACCACGGCCTTTGATATACCAAACACATTTCACAGCCTTTAATATACCAGTCGTAATGCACTGACAGGAATGCGAAATAACCCAATAGGTCCACTGACAGGGATTGATCTCAAACTGTCTGCACATTAAGCAAGTATTTTACCACTGAGCTACATCCAGCCATATATACTGAAAAATGATGTATAACATGGTATGCTGTAATATTTTACACTGCCTGAGAATTACGGCTATACAGTATCAGACATAAGGACCACATAGATAATTAGAGAGGAAGCCTGCTGCAATCACTCCATGGGCTACTACGTTTTATTAATTAATGTTCAGCAAGAGATGTGTTATTCCAGACAGAACAGTACATACCACAGCCTTTGGTTCACCAGGTATAGAGCACTGGCCAGAATCAGAAATGGTCTAAGGGATCTGACTATTAGACGTCAAACACTTGATTATTCTGACTAATGGTGATATGTGGTCGTTCTATGATCAATCCTTATCGGTCGGCTCATTAAGCTATTTCTTGTGCCAACCAGTGCTCCACAATTGATATAACAAAGGCTGTGGTATGTCCTTGTATATACTTGTGAATATGATTTCAACACAAGAGCGGTGGGGCAGGACGTAGCTCAGTGGTACAGTACTCGCTCGATGCACGGTCGGTGTACCCATTGGGCTATTTCTCATTCCAGCCAGTGCACCATGACTGGTATATCAAAGTCTGGTATGTACTACTCTGTCTGTGGGATGGTGCATATAAAAGATCCCTTGCACCTAGTCAAAAAGAGTAGCCAATGAGGTGGCAATAATGGGTTTCCTCTCTCAATATCTGTGTGGTCATTAACCGAGGGTCTGACACCATATAACTGTAAATAAAATGTGTTGAGTGCATTGTTAAATAACAATATTTCCTTCCTTCCTTGTTTGAGAGAACTGGCAGCATTTTAACGTGATTGATATTGGTTTAAAAACATTACACAATTCTTGACAAACACACCCTACCCCATAACATTTTAATGCATTATCTTGATTAACTAATAAAGTTTGTGTTGGTTAATGACAAAACTAAATTAATTTATTAATTACTGGCTATTTGATGTCAAACATTTGATACTTTGAGCATATAGAGAAACAAGCCCAAGTACTCTGATGGTAACACACTTCATGTGCGGTTTGTCTGGTATAGTTCCCCATCGGTGGGCCCATTGGGCTATTTCTCATTCCAGCCAGTGCACCACAACTGGTCATGGGCATCTGCAGAAAAAAATGCAGGGGGAGGGGCAATGTTATCCTGAATTCGATGTGTGAAGTGTGAATACATCTTTTTGCTAAGATTACTGTAAATGACATAACAAAATGTTAACAATTCTTCAGGTAGAAGACACATGATTGATCGAATGTCATGATATTTGGTGTGGAAGATAGTGTATTTTGTATTTTCCATGTAATTTTTTCAAATTTTTGATTTTCCTTGCCCCTACCTGCGGATGCCCATGCAACTGGTATATTAAAGGCTGTGGTATGTGCTATTCTGTCTGTGGGATGATTAATAAATCAATGTGCTTTAGTGGTGTCGTTAAACAAAACCGATGACAAGAGAGCTAGACAATAATGTGCTATCTCACACTACCAAAAGGTAGTCAAAGATTCCCTCTATAATACAACAACAATCCTGTGTTTGACATTAAATACTGTTACAATGATTAAAAAAAATGTATCATCCCGATAAAAACATTTCACACATTAACCACTAATACACACACTACAGGAAGAAACCCGACATCACCACCTTTCAGAGTACTCGGGCTAAGAGAAAATCTGCTCATTTTACTTTTAGCAACAAGGGATATTTTAGATTATGCACTTCTCACAGACTGGACAGCACATACCACAACTTTCAAGTCAAAGCACTAAAAAAAACAATCAGAGAAAGAGTCCACCAAAAGCCAGTGTTGATTCCTCCCTATGACAAAAGTACCTGTCTGAACTAGATCCAGCTACTTTCATCTAATAAAGGTACCATCCAAAACATTTTCTCAAATTGCTTTTATATAGGGCCTACAGATTTAAATTCAGTTCTTAAAAATATAATAACACCTTGGACACAAACAAAATAAATAAATTATAAATAAATAAATAAAAATTAATCATAAAGATTCACAACCGCTGATTGTTATATCAGCTAACATCTCGCGTGTTTCTGCCTGCAACTGTTGCACGTGCTTGGAACACGCGCTCCACGTATTAGGTTTCTCCGGGGTACTCGTGGGATAGCGGTAACAAGCGACACGCGACACTGCTAGCGTTTATTACGGAATTGGGGCGCTCTTGGGAACATGGCAGTAGCACATACACTGCACCTATGACAGCTATGTCCACTGTTTATTTACTGGCAGTGCATATAAAATTCATTTTAGCTTTCACAAACTGTCACCAAACATGCATACTTCTTTAAAAATCATTTTAATAATTTAAAAATTAACTGACACTAGAGACTGCTTTAAATCACATCCTTCTTTGGCCTCCAACGTAAACGTTCACTGGAAAATCTGTTGGTGACTGCTAGAAAAAATTAAAAGTTGTGAAGAATCACTGTACTTACTTTGTCCATCGAATTTCTTGATAATCGTGTCGATGAAGATGTTTGGTGGTGCAACATGGCCTCGCCTCACTGGCATGGTTATCACTTTCCCTCTCCTTAGCTCATAGTTAAAACGACACAGTACTCCGAACCTAAGGTTAGCTGGAACAGACGAACAAAGTACAAACGTGCATCTCTCTCAGCCGTATTTCTCGAAAACCATCGTCTGCTTTTGAAAAAAAAAATCAACAAAAAATATATTTTACAAAATCACTGGAGAATGTCACAAGAGAACACTACACTTGGTTCTTCACAATTTAACGTGGAAATCAGCAGCCGACTCGCCTGCTCATCGTAAAAGCAGTGTTGGTAATATCGACTATTTTCGCTATCGGTATTCCGAGGAATGTCTGACGGACTTGTTACTTCAGCTGGTAAATAATGTCTGTCCGCTCTCCCAGCCGCATTACTGCACTACACGGACGCAAATTACTCCGCAAGATTCTGGTAATTTCTCAAGATGGTTCCTCGGACTCTGGTACTGACAGCGGAGTGTCAACATCTTCCGGCACATTTGATTTTTGTCGCAAAATTAGAATAAGCAACCCAATTTCTGATGATTCGAGTAGGTGTGCCGAGGCATGCGTTGGGAAGAAGTCAGAATATCGATCTGTTCGACTGTTGTGCCATTGATGAAAACCTGCAGGGCACCTGGCTAAGTATTGACTTGATCCGATCAAAGGGGCGTTGATGACGTCCCCTACGGTCACAACATCTTCGGTTTACCCTCACAAATCTTTTCGGTTTATCTATTTTTGCGTGGAATTTTATTTCTGCCATATTGTTACCACTTAATAACGGAAATTGGCGTATATTATTACACGATTTTGAAGATCTGTAGGACTAATATATGTTACATAAGGATGAGCAGGTTTCAGAATAAAAATAAATCTTACTTCATGTGTTTCAATCAAAGAGGTGCGCGCGTGTTGACAGTGCTAAATTGGTAGTGGGCTCAACAAGAATTACTGATGTGATGGAATCCCCAGGGACAAGGTATTTTGAACATGACCTGACTGCCAACATTTTATTTATTTAGGTGTAGTTGTATATTGTAGTACCTTACTCACGACTTAATAGAACTAGATATTTAAGTACAGCATGTTGTTGAACTCTTGAATAGAAGTAGATCCTAGGTCATAAGACATCGGGTTAGTTCATCCAAAAATACTGTTTTGGTGGAATCTTCTGTTTTTAAGACACATTAAAGATATTCCGAAAGTGATGCAAAACCGTTCAATTTATTTATTTATTTTTGTGTGGATATGTATATTGCATTATGTCAGTTACTAAAACTAAATTTTTATAAACCCATACATGAATGAATGCTATCTCAAGGCACAAAACAACAAAACAAGACAACAATCCCCTGCCCCACAAAA
>JAECMU010013165.1:0-13853 GCA_016106625.1 Dracogyra subfuscus
AGATAAAGTTAAACCTAACTGTCACATTTTGGTAATAGTGAAATGGGAAATGAACTGCGTAGACTCGCTCCATGGAGAGAAGTGACAGAAACACTGCGTTACCTACCACTACGGTTTGTCCTATGAATATAAGTGTCAAACAGGATGTCCTGGTATTGAAAAGGACTGGATGGTTAGTCCGTATCATTGCGATTGGCGTGTAAGTAGTCACTGCTAAAATATCACTGACAGCCAATGCTGCGATCATCACATTACTGGGGTATCTCAAATACTTGAATCGGCAGATGGCAGCAATTGTTAGAATATTGCCCCCTATAGAAACGCAAATGAGTATGACTTTCAAGCTCATTACCACAGTATTAAACACTGTGTAGTCTTGTTTTGGATTCGACGATATGCCAGTGTCTGTACTGTTATTTGCCATTGAAACTGAACGTAGAATTTCGAATTTCGAATTTCGATCGCAACATGTAAACGCGTCCTGTTCCGTCGGTTGTTCCCAAAAGATTATCCATACGTTTCAGGGCATACAGCTAAAGCAAAAATTAATAAATAATTTTGACGGGAAGCCGCCATTGTGCAACTCAGATATCACACTTTTATGGTTTCTGTTTGATTCCACATTTATACGTTGCTCCCGATCTCATTTATAATATTCACTTTAAACACTATCACTCGATGAAAAGCCATACTGTGTACGAAATCCATCCATCACAAAGGTTTCAGAAGTTGCGTGTCATTAATAAAAGTAAAGCAATAACTCGAACGAAGTTCAAAATTACCATGGCCATTGTCCTGGCCTGATGAACATTCGTATCGAAAAGAACATATATCAATTAAGAGTCTTAAGAGTCTATAACGATAAACAATAATAAATAATAATATTAAAGTATATTCAGCAATATATAAAATGTATTATTATCCATCTTAACAGAAGAAGTGGGTCTGCTATTCCGATGTTTGTGCTACAAAGTATTAAAACCATATCAGCAGACCTGTGTGTTATGTGAAGGTAACTGACGATAATCGTTGATACGATAACACAATGGTATGAGTTTATTAAAACCGAAGTTGTATTTATAAATCATGCTTTTCCAGAGGAAATAATGAGGGAAGTGATTATTTGCTGCCCTATTATTATAAGGGAACACAATAATATTGTGAGAGAAAATTATAATATTTTGATGGAACGCAACAATAATAATTTTACGTCTGTCATCTCTGGGATTCCATACTTCTCCGATTATAGATAGCTATTTAAGATATTACCATATTGAGATCATATAAATTCACACACTAAGGACAGCTTAAATAGTTTATGGTTGCGTGTCGGTAACAGTAACCTGTATGGATACAGGATACATGGATACATACATACATACATACATACATACATACATACATACATATATATATACATGAGATGAAAATATAGTTGAAGTTTGTTTTGTTTAGCGACACCGCTAGAGCACATTGACATAATACAGACTGTAATCTTCATTTCCATCATAAATATAAAGAAATAGATATTACATGAGTAGCTATTAGATGCCATTTATCTTTTAACCAGTTGTTTCAAACGTATGCAACGAGCGAAACCGAGATGAATACGTTTAAATAACGAGTTTTGTTTTAATAGTATAATGTTGGTGCTACACCAAATATGGTTTGAGGGTCGGGACGTATGTCAGTGGTAAAACGCTCGTTTGATGCGCGGTCGTTTTGGGATAGATCCCCGTCAGTAGGCCCATTAGGCTATTTCTCGTTCCATCCAGTGCACCACGACTGGTATATCAAAGGCTGAGATATGTGCTAAACTATCCTGTAAATGGGATGGTGCATATAAAAGATCCCTTGCTACTAATGAAAAAATGTAGCGTGTTTCCTCTCTAAGACTATAATATTATGTCAAAATTACCAAATGCTTGTTATCCAACAGCCGATGATTAATAAATCAATGTGCCCTAGTGGTGTGGTGAAACAAAATAAACAAATCTATAATACACTAAACGATTAGTGTTCACCAATATCTAGGACTGGACTTGAAATTGATATAACAATGAAATCTAATTACTTTTTCCTTACAAATGAGAAAACATCACAATATCTGAACGAAAAACAAATCATGTGACTTAAATTAATAACAGGCATTCGCCAGTGGCAAAACTAAATGACACATCATTACGTTAAGACTGGCCCTAAGAAACTGGAAATGAGCTAATGTTTCAGTAATATAATGTATTTTCTACGTTGCCTGTCTGCTAACAATTTAAATAACTAATCGTTCTATTCATAATCCAGAATGTGGAGACAACTCAAGACATTTGTTTCTGTATGTACATACTAATAATAATAATGATAATAATAATAATAATAATAAGAAGAAGAAGAAGAAGAAGAAGAATAAAACACGCAAATCGTTTGACTAGACTCGTCATTAGTAATAGGTTCCACTCTCAAACTCTTGAATCCCAGCAGTGTCGTGTATGCCTGTTTGAATGTGCTGTTCTTGAAGCCGTAAATTAAACAGTTGACAGCTAGTGCCATCAGTGTTCCCAGAGTACATTATTCACTTCGTTCTTTGCAAATGTGACCGCGAGGTAGTGGATAATGTGTGGCAGATACAGACAGACGGACACGGTGTATGCCAGGACTATCAGTGTGGACTGCATTGATTAACGCTTCAGGCTCTAAACGACTCCGATTTTGAACTCGGACTCATAATGTATATGACAGGCTACAAAGACGAACCTTCTATAAGAAGTTATAGCAGAGAATGCTCAACAAATCAAAAGAAAATGAATGAATGAATGAATGAATGTTTAACGACACCCCAGCACGAAAAATACATCGGCTATAGGGTGTCAAACTGTGGTAATGAAACAAATAAGGTGATGATCAACATCAATATAAAAATTCAATAAAAGGTGTAAAGAACTGAAAAAAAAAAAAAATACATACAACACAGCGAGATACTGAATTTTACTCCAAATTTCAATTTGTGCTGTATTGACCATTCTCAAAGAGAATGTTACACCCCTGCATCACGGTGAGGTTACAAAATCAAAAGTGAGACATGAGCGCAGTTCTGTCACATTTGACAAAAACACCAAAATCGACAACTTACAGGCGCAGAAACACAAACGCCTTCGGGCACAATTACATGACCTGTCATTTCCGAGAATAATATCACACAATAACAAACTTCCTCTGAAATACACACACATACACACACACACACACACACACACACACACACACACACACACACACACACACACACACACACATACACACATAGAGAGTAACACTGAAACCACTTTATCCCTTTCAAGTTGGTCTTCACGTTCACTTTTCACTAATTCAACTTTTGACAATTGCAATTTTAAAATAGTAATTGATAAACCTTCTAAATAATTCGACGCTCTCCCTTATGTTAATTAGTTCATAATTCATACTCTAACCGCTTCACAACACTGGGCTATGCTGCCCGCTACATTGCATCAATGAAGCCTTTCATACAGTGTGTAAAACGGTTTTGGTGTTTATCATCGCATGAACGTAAAAAGTTGTTGAAAACATTAATCAAATATAACATTTGACAAAAATACGGCAAGTGTTATATTTACAATGAACCAAGCCAAGACGATGATATCACACTGTTCTCAATAATTAAACAAAAACGATTTACAAGGGAGGTAACTATGCATGAACTTGTTCCATCTATAGAAAGTTCCGGTAATAAAATATCACTTTTATATGGTTTCGGTAGAATCATAATTTATAAAATATAAGTGCACTTATGTCAGTGTTTCATCCTAGATTAGATTACCCTCAACGGTAGGCTCAAATACACCTTTATTCATATAAGCATACAAGCCAGAGGCAAAACCTAAATTCTTGCAAAAACTCATTCTGATTAAAATGATCTCTACTGGGTCTGCCAGTAGATCGGGCGAGACTATGTATTCACTAGGCGAACTTATTGGTCTGTTTCAACATTGAAAAACAGGGGGGAGGGAGGGGGAGTGCTGTAATAAACTCTGGATTAAAAATCTAATTAAAAATAGCTCCACTATTACATGTGAATCTAACAGCAGCCCGTTGGAGCTCATGTCCCGTTGACCTTTCATTCGACCAATCGAAACCTTACTTGCAAAATCATGCCAGTGATTTGAAATGAATTTGAAAACATTCGGGATTATGCCGAGGGTATACGAAATGATTCGGGTGAATCCGTGATGGTATAGCCATAAACTCTGTTTATACTAGTAACGAATTCTATATAAAATGTTATATTGAAATTAGTTTCCGACATACTTCGTAATTCACCCGAATCATTTCGTAAATGGCCGCCAGTCCATCAATAAAACTATACATCTATGGAACTACAATAGTTAGACAGATGATCTTGATGTCAAAACTGATGTTTATGGAGTCAGTAGGTTCATCAAAACGGTTTGTTATAATGTCAGATAATTGATTGTCAAAAAGTTAAAATTACTGACGAAAATAACTGTTTTGGCATATATCTAATAATTTGTTATGGAAAGACACTTTTATAATTTAAATATTAAATTTTAATGGTTGATAAGTTTAGATGATATGTTTTGAAGAATACAAAAACAAAATTTAATCAACATTGTAATTGTTCGTCTAAAATGATAAATCAAGATGGGGTATATATTCTATACTATTCATGAATTGGTTGCTCATTGAGTAAGTAGTGTTGTCATTATAGAGCTATTAGCACTCACAAGTTACCACAACTACAATACCAAAACATGAATGAATTAATAATGAATTAATAATGAATGAATGAATGAATGAATGAATTGTTAACAAATTCATAACTGGAAAACCACTGAGGGTAATATTTAAATTGAGTACACAGTGCCCTGCATACTACCGTCGTCGTACTAGTTATCAGCTGGTACACTGGCAGCTTCATCTCACTATCATCTTCACACACAGCATCACCATCTGGTACATTTATTGTCTGGTGTTCTGGCATGGTGATCCATTGTCAGAGCATAATTACTTTGAAGCACAAGAAATGGGTAGTCTCTTTCGTATCAGGTTGTTCAGCAGTTCTTGGTAACATTAAACCTGGTTCATTAACCGATCCCCGTCAGCTAACCACTGGGTTTTTTCTCGACATAACCATATGTCCGACGCCGATATAACCGTAATTATAATGTGTTGAGTGCGTCGTTAAACAAACAAAAAAAATAAAAAAAATGGTTCATTAACTTAGGTATTACGTACCCATAAAACGTTTTTCTTTTCAAAACCACTCTTGCCAGCATTTCCAAACTCACGTCTGTGTGTAATGACGGGTCGCGATGTCATCAGCCGGTAGAATCACCATTGCTATGTAGAATAAAGCTGTCATAATTTTGGGTAGCTTATTTGGTGAATTCCATTGTGACTTAAGGAACATTTGATTAATAATTCCCATAGTGTGGAACATTTTTAAAATTTTAAATAAATAATTGTGTGGTCTATCGCGTATTAAATGAGGACAATTTATCTTTCTGAAAATTATAACATTTTATGGTAACATAATTCGTCTTGTCAAGAAGACATATAAGACGTTTACCGACCACGTCTTTTGACAGAGTGTACTAAAGTTGTAATCACTACCTAACTTTGAAAGACAGACTTTTATATACAACCCTTTTACAAGCTACATATTGCAATTCCGCAAATACAAGCATAACTGCACTTTTAATTCACTCGCCAGTGGTCGTAATTAACGCATATCGTCAAATGCGTATTAGCCAGTTAGAACAATGCTCGCCATTTTGTAATACCATGCGGATTGTAGCAGTTACTTTCTAGCAGCCAATTACGCTAGCAGCCAATTTCAGCAGACACGCATGGCGACGTTCTAAACCCCAGACTCATACGCCTTTTATAATGTATGTTGTGTAATTTATACGAAACAAGCTGGACATCCTGTATTACCGTAGTACAGATGGATTTTTAAAGTGATTTATACGGATATTAGTAACAATACGTCTGTGAAAATTAGTCTTGGTTGTTATTTAGTTTTTGTGTTGTTTTTATATAAAGACACTCTTTAAAACTCTAAAAACAATTAAGTTGTAGTGAATAATAAAAATTAGCATAACAGTGTGTTCAAAAGTGAGAAAGAAAGAAAGAAAGACACTCAACACATTTTATTTACGGTTATATGGCGTCAGACATATGGTGAAGGACCACATATTTTGAGAGGAAACCCGCTGTCGCCACTTCATGGGCTACTCTTTCCGATTGGCAGCAAGGGATCTTTTATTTGCGCTTCCCATAGGCNCAGTTATGGATCACTGGTCGGTGCAAGTGGTTTACACCTACCCATTGAGCCTTGCGGAGCACTCACTCAGGGTTTGGAGTCGGTATCTGGATAAAAAATCCCATGCCTCGACTGGGATCCGAACCCAGTACCTACCAGCCTGTAAAAGTGAGAAATACAGGTAGCAATCAAATGGCGCACGAGTCCGATGTTTAGAACGTCGACATGAGTGTCTGCTAAAATTGGCTGCTAGCGTAATTGTCTGCTAGGAATTAACTGCTCGGTTTTTGTAATGCAACAATAGCCGAACCGTACTATTTTAGCCCAGTGGGTGCCCGCCAAAAGTTTCCCACTTTCAAAATTCTGGGTTTATTTTTAACTTGCAAAAGCCAGTGTACTGAACTCAGTTCAGTGTGTGGCGTCTTTTATGCACCAGACGTAATGGGATTTTTGTGCTATATGTTTAAACAATAATAATAAAATATTCCATGGAATGCCGCTTTAATACTTTTTAAAACCTACTAACTAAACTTAGCAACAACCTAAAACTAACATTTGACACAAAATTAGGTTTTTTTTAAGTTACAAATATTTGTAGATTTTTATACCATAATTACTGTATTTTTAATGAGCCATTAGTCAAAACAATATCTGACAGTATTCGAAATAGTTGTAATGAACTCATTGAGATAAACATCTATGTTAACACCATGATCACATTTTTAAGTGCTGTTTTATGATGAATGGTGGCCATTTTGAAAAACAACTGCCATCTTGTTCGCTCCAACTTTAGAAAATGTAATGAGCTCCACATCCTTGAGATTAATTTCAGCCATAGTGTCAAATGTTATACTTCCAGCCCCGATTACTCAAAAACTAAGGCTCGTTTTCAACCTCTGCTGCAGGACTAATATCCTCAGGCTATAGTCACTTATCTAGGTCAAATAAAATGTCTTATTCTCCATTTTAACATACAGAAGTGGGACTGCTGTTCTACAAAATATTAAAACCATGTCAACAGACCTGTGTTTTGTCTGAAGGTACCTGATAATCGTTGCTAGCGATAACAAGATGGCACGTCTTTATTAAAACCGTAGTTGTGTTAATAAATCATGTTCTTCCATTGAAAATATAGTTAGGAGTGATTAGTTGCTTCACGAACTTAGATTATAAGTAGCTTTTTAAGATATTACCATTGTGATACCATATAAATTGACATGCCTTTTCATAGTTTAAAAAAACAATTAGAGATCTTACTGTGTAAAAATATAATAAATAATAATTACTACAACTTGTTTATTTTGTATTACCATGCACGTGTGTAGGTGGCCTCTTGAATGGGGCGAATGACGTTTCTAGTGGTATTCCAGTCATTGTTCTCCAATGGAAAACATTTAGAATTTAAAAAATTCGCTTTGAGGGTAAATCAAGGTAAATACATAGCGTACAATTTCTAAAATGCTTAATAAATGTGACAGTTGTTTGTTGAGTACCCGGTACGTGTAAAATGTAGCTCGGTCCGTGAACAGTATACACAAATTGGAAAGGAAAGGATTATTTTGTGAATGACATCTTGATTATTTCAACGCATAATTCATCGATCCTATAAACAACAGACTTCATTTATTATAAAGGTAAAGCTCATCAGGTTGAAGATAAACACTGTCTCCTAAAATGGATACAAAAGGGTCTGCAAATGAAAAAGACCTGTTAAATGTTACACGTCTACCAATGTAATATACGGGTGCATTTTTAAATTACCATTTCATGGACATATTCCATACAGGTCACTGTAGTGGCTGTTGTCATATGATATGGATTTATTTAAAATTAATAGGTTTATCAAAATCTATGATTAATCAAAATGTGGGAATCTGGCTCTAAACCCCCACCCCAAACAAACCATCCATTGTATTGATCATGATGTGTGGTGGCAATTGGGTTTTTGATCTTTTGTCTAACATAGAAGATCTTGCCCTCTTTGGATGGTCATTTCCAGGTATTACTAACTGTGCATAGTGCTTACTTTGTGATTCCCATCAAGATTCTGCTTTACGGTATCTACCCAGGATAGAGTTATCGTTATGCACGTGTTCAAGAACTCACCAGTCACCACATGGATTGGCATGACGCTATCTGTAGTTAAGTTGTGACACACTACCTTTTTCATGAGTATATGCTTTTATTTTTGAAATCTATGTTGCCTGATAAAATTGGAATTCAATTGTTTTGAAAATAATTCAGGATATGAATAAGGGTGAGAGGAACTATCCTCAGTTTGTAGACATTTTACTAAATGTTCGGCAAATAAATTATTTTTAAATTATTAAAATTGCTATTTATTTACCTGTTTTAATATTAATATCTCTATAACCAATGCATTTCCAGTCATCGTAATGTTTTGTAGTGTCTAAAATAATTTTGAAAAAACGTTCTTAAAATAATTGGGCTAACGGTCATACCAAATGTATTTATTCGTATAACGTTTTACATTTAAAACATGAGAAGGTAAGATGTGTTTATTTTGTTGGGGGTGGGGCAAAACAAACGGAAAGTTTGCTAGTGCAGAAATCTCAGGATAGTCCCCTGAAGTACTACATAATTAGTAAAATAGTGAAAGCACTCTTTGTTTTAAAGATGCTAAATGAAGACTTGTTCATATAAGAATGTGATGAATGTTTCTGAAACTTTTTTTTTTTTTTTTTTTTTTTTTGGACTTGTCAAAGCCAGTTTGGTGTAAATACTTAGTGGCTTAATGTTCCTGTTTAGGGGTAGGATTTAGCTTTAAAATTATGTAATATGTGAC
The DNA here is from genome assembly GCA_016106625.1 of Dracogyra subfuscus. Taxonomy (NCBI): domain Eukaryota; kingdom Metazoa; phylum Mollusca; class Gastropoda; order Neomphalida; family Peltospiridae; genus Dracogyra; species Dracogyra subfuscus. Next base: position 9,105 of record JAECMU010013165.1, read on the forward strand.
ATGAAATAATGAAATTTAGTTTTGACCCTTATGTCCCTCAAATCATGGAATTGCCCAGAGGCTTATTAGTAGTTATTGAGAAAGAAGTCGGTGTAGTGGTCTTACACCTACCTACTGAGTCGTTAAACTCGCTCTGGATGGGAGCCGGTACAGGGAGGGGAACCGGTGATTAATGGCGTAGAAATGCAACAGCTTATAAAGCTGAATAAACATTGGCTGACAGTCCTACCGGATATTCGGTCCGGAAAGCTACAAATTTCTCCGGATTGAATAACAATTTGTGAATATAAACGCTAAATATTTGTCGGTCCGACAGTATGACAGGCCATACAAAATTACCGGCCCGAGGTGATGCTGACCGGCAAAAATGCCGGATTGGTACGACATTATTTCGACCCCTGTCAGATAGGATTATAGTACATCAAGTTTTCAAAACTTGCGACCTCAGTTTGCCACTAAGAATGTAGACTATCCATGCACAATTTGATGCAGACGCGCCTGTGTTATACATACCATACATATACAGTGAAACCCCCTCAACACCGGACCCTCTCTCGACCGGAATTCTCACAAAACTGGACGTTTTTCATGGTCACTTGATTTACTCACTTTTAATTAAAATGTGTACCACTCTAAATCAGAGGCATCTCTAAACTGAACACCAGACGAATACTTTAGTCCCAATATGTTTATTTTGTATAAATTGTACTTCTGAAAACCGATGTACTAAAAAAGCTTAAAGGGACATTCCTGAGTCTGCTGCATTGTAAGATGTTTCCAACTAATAAAATATTTCTACGATTAAACTTTCATATTAAATATATTCTTTCGTTTAGAATACCTGTGTCTGTATATTCAATGTGCGTCTTAATATTTGTAAGAAAGCCAAACTGGATTTTGTCTTTAAATAATTCTGTACGTACGAAAAAAAAAAATATTTCAGGAAATAAAATGAAATTTAACCTAGTACTAATATTAGAATGACCAGAAACATGTTTAATATATAGCCACTAATATTTTATGCAGAAAAATATGTTTGATATGTAATTACAATCATTAAAACGTCTCTGTTGGTCGATAACATCTTAAAAATTGCAGCAAACTCAGGAATGTCCCTTTAACAATTGGTACGACTGCATTGTGTTATACTTTAAAATACAAGCTACATTCAATTACGCAGGCACGCCTTTTATTTTGTATTAAAATCTCCTGTCACTAACATTATCAAATGACGCATCAGTGAAATCCAATGTTTGAATTCACTTTAAAAGTCACTACTTTTCTTTATTTAAACATATTTACAAAAATTCGTAAACCTTTTTTTATCTTAGTATATGCTATTTTCTAGAGTATGATTTAAGAAAACAAATAAAAGAAAACAGTTCTGCTTATCTGTTTATTAATCACAATTACAACTGCAATATCAGTAGACAAACAGCTACATCTGCAATAACATTACAAACACAACTACAATTGCAATATCACTACAAACAAATGCAACTGTAATTTTATTACAAATACAATTACAATTGCAAACGCATTATAAACACAATTACAACTGCAACATCATTACACACACAATTACAACTGCAATATCGTAATAAATCATCACAATTACAACTACAATATTATTGCAAACACAATTGCAACTGTAATATTATTACAAAACCAATTAAAATTAAACAATCTCATTACAAACACCATTACAACTCCAACATCATTTCAAAGCTATACCGTTACCAACAAAAATCAAAGAGTACCACTTTACTATACCACTTAACTATTTACACATACAACAAAACAGATAAAACCATTAAACACCAAACTCGCATATATGTACAAGGCATAGTATATACGCTAATCTCGACTTACCCTAAAGATGAACAAACTACTAAATGAATAATTTACATCAGTATCTATGACTGAACCTGATATAACAATGGCTGGGATTCCTCTTTCCTCACAAAATCATACATTAAAAAAAAAAAATCTTGTTTAACGACACCACTAGAGCACATTGATTTAATAATCATCTGCTATTGAATATAAAAAAGGTATTTTTTTCACATATAGTCTTAGAGAGGAACTCCGCAAGGGATCTTTTATATCCACCATCTCGCAGATAGGACAGCACACACCACGACCTTTGATATACCAGTCGTGGTACATTGACGGAGATCGATCCCAAACCGACCGCACATTAAGCGAACGCTTTGCCACTAGGCTACGTCCCGCCTAAAACAAACCATAAACAACAAATGACATAATCAAAATTAATAAAATTAATTTGCAAACATTTGTAACAGTAGCGGCAAATACACATTCGTATTATTAATTATTATTTTTATTATTATTATTATTATTATTATTATTATTATATACCTCCTTTTTTCTAGTCCCTCGCATACAAAGCGCATGTAGAAAGGTATACATGGGTTGTTCAATACAGTATGCATACAGGCCATGTCAACGCGAAATCAAAACCACTTAATATTACGTTTTGTATCACGCTCAGTTGATTATGGCCAATTTTGTTCTGGGAGGGGGTGATGATGTCGGGAAATGTCATGTTAACAGGCCTCACGCGAGGTCAAAATCTGGTGTTTTTTAATATCTGAACAATATTGAATATACAGATAGTCTGCAAGTTTGAAAGTCGGTATGTTTACTAAAGTATCCAACTATAACTACAGAATCTGGATCAGTTCTCTTTTTTAGCAAAGTCTTTAGAACAATATTATATATATTTGCTGTTTTGACGCAAGACTCAGCGACTTTTTAAATTGTTTAGTTGTACGATTTCGAGTGCCTTGAATTGCATTGAATTTAGTGGTTATTGTCGTCCACGCATGTTCTATTTTCCTGTTACTTCTGCTGTTTGTGGGATTTTTTTCTCGACAACATCCATATGTTCACTAATAATAAAAACAGTATTTCTCGTTCATAAGAGATATAATTGTTACTACGGGCTGTCATTACTGGCAAAAAGAAACAAAACATGCACATATGAAGGGGTACATGAAATGTCCGCTTCATGGAACAGCCTGGTTTAGCTGAGCGAGATAATGATTTCGTACGTAAAATAGGATCTGAAATGAATCATGGTTTGTTATGAACTTGGGTTAGTTGATCTTGACCGAAGGTTTAAACCTAGCTGCTTTGAGCGGTCAACGAGAAATCGGGCCTCAGAGTATTGACCTAGTAGATTACCCAGAGGCAATTAATTGCGTTCCACCGTCTCAGTTTTTTAATTAATACCCTGTGGAGTGTGGAGTTGTCAGACTGAATGGGTAATCGTATCCGTGAAGGTGTGGTAATTGCTTATTAGTCCAAGCCATTTATCATTTGACGGGGAAAAAACTGCAACACTACCGATCTCATTAGTATTGATTACCCTCAAGGTACCTTTATAACATACTAAAAGTTTAAAGGTATAAAAATATGGGGTGACTCTCAAATCATGCAATCAAGCTTTCTCCATTTAGCCCCATGTTAAAAGATGTACATATGCCGCATTACACCTATATGCTATGATCATTGTCTCTCTCTGACCTTCTATTGCTTATTTTATACACTGGAACTAATTACTAGCACGATATAATAAATAAATGATATGATACTGTACAATAGTGTATATATAAGTGTAGTTTTTACTGTTTTAGTGTCTTATTTAACCAAAATACCGGGGCGGCACGCCTGTATCTACTCCACTCTCAACTACATTGCGCAACATGCTAAACAACATGATGTACCTACCATCATCACCTTTGATCAGCCACTATGGTAGAAGGCATTGTCGATCATCCTCTCGGAGCCAGATGGAAGCCGCATGCGACGTGTTGTGCTAAGGCTAGGTGCCTTTCATATGGAAATGAGCTTCCTTGGCAGCATGGGCACCTCATGGCTGGTTCTGGGTTGAAGGAACTGCTAGAACTCATATACGCGCCAAATGCAGTAGATCACATCCTAACAGGAAAAGCAGTTTCCAGGGCTGTACGGGCACACATCCTCCTGGATGCTGTGCTGAACGCACTCCTCCTCTCTGATCCTCTTGGAGGAACACAAGACAGAACTGCAGAAGACTTGCAAGTTCGGGATGAAGACGCAATGAGTGGCTTGGCCGATGATGATGTGATTCATCCAGATGTGAGTGAAGCAAGGATCCTGTATGATGCGTTGATGGAAGGCACACGATCTTCCGACGATGTAGCAAGTGATCCAATCCTTGACAAGATCAGCAAAGTCCTTCAAATACATACAGAATCATTGACCAAGGACCGAACAGCGAAACTGTGGTTACAGTATATGGATATGGTGAAGATCCTAAGAAAATTCATCAAAGCCGAGCATTTGGGAAACTGGTCCCTGCACCTCGAAGCTGTATCTGATATGTTACCATATCTAGCAGCCTCTGGTCATTCACTCTATGCTAAGTCTGCCAGGATTTACTTGCAAACAATGCGCAGCTTAGAACAGGACTATCCAGATGTGCACAGTAACTTTGCTCAGGGATTCCATGTCGCCCGAAGAAGTAGTAGAGCTTGGGCTGGAATTTCCTCAGACTTGATGATTGAGCAAGTACTCATGAGGAGTATGAAGACTAGCGGGGGATTAACAAGAGGAAGAGGAATGACAGAGCAACAGCGGTTAACATGGCTTTTGTCCATGCCTGCTTGTTCGGAAATAAACAGAGCGATGCAAGAGCTCACTGGAGTGAAGTACAGCACAGGTGAACAGAACAAAGAGATG
>JAECMU010013201.1:1629-16605 GCA_016106625.1 Dracogyra subfuscus
TCCTACCTATTCATTCAAAGATACAAATGAAATACAATGTGTTTTTAAAACAAACTTTACTTTTTATATCATTGGGGCCCCCCCTAAATGGATTTTATGGATCCGCCACTGTATAATATTCTATGGATTTACATTACGCACCAGATCTGTAGCTTCACATCTTTCCTTTTTTTAACTGTAGTGCTTTAGTTAAATAAAAACCTAAATATTTTAGTATATTTTCATTTTTGTAGACATCATTAAAAGTATACAAGGATCTATTTGTCAAAAGCTTTCTAGGTACGCAAAGACAAAATTAGGTACAAAATTACTATGGTACAAAATGGCCATGGTACGAATTGACTAGCAACCGGGGAATACATACCACGATCGTTGAATGACTTTGATGTACTAACCGTTTACATATAGCATTCTTTGTTATTCTGTGTTGGCTTCGAGAGCAATTGATCAAATAGTGAACGATGTAAGGGGGTTAACTCATGTTACACTATGATTTCTTAAGCCATACCAAATTGTTTCCCTTGTTCGTTAAAACTATTTAAAAATTTAAAAATATTTTATAAAATTCTAATTCAGATTGGATTTATATATTGATATGTGAAGGTTTTATTATACAAATGTAAGCATTTTAAACTGAATTAATAATTTAATTTATTAAGTTTTCATTGCTATTGCATAATGGAAGGTCAATCGCAAATAATTTCGCGCTTCGTAGAAGTGCATTGTGGGTGCCATGTGCAATAAGCAAGATGGCGGACACGGAGTCAGAAAATGTCGACGAAACTCCGGCAACAGATATTGTTGTCACCAAGTATAAAATGGCGGGTGACATGGTTAATGGTGGGGAATAGATACATCTTAATATTGTTTTTCTTTTTGTATTAATCTTTATTTCATAAATGGCGTGGATAACTGGTGGCTTTGTTTCGTAGCACGTGTTCGGCGAACAGCAAGACATATGTTGTTAATTTTGGCAACGAAGAAACAATATATGTTTATTGTTTGAGCAAATTTTTAAGTGTCTTATGACAAATATAAAAAAAAACCACACTAATATTTTGGTATCATTGAAGAGATTAGTGAACAAATACGACCACTTCTGGGTTGGGCAGTTCGCTGAACAATTGACGAATCGTTAATTTGTGAAAAACCGTTATTTCATATTTGTGTTTTAATTTTAAACCATTATTAGTATAGCAGGGTTCTCATTTATCCAAAACTATTGGAGCAGTTATAGAATCTGTCCGCCAATTATACTTCTGTGAAAAGAGGGATTTTATTTGGATTCAGTGGTATATACAGGGCGCAATACTGCGAGTGAAACACTTGCCTATGAGAGTGAAATTCTGTTATGGCGATTTAAATTTGCAAAACACTAGCCTTTTGAAGAGTAGATTATTTTTTTCAGAATAAAGCTGTCACTGGAACATTTATTTCACTAAGGTCGACGACAGTCACTTTTCACACCCTTGTTTTGGATTCGTACACAATAAATATAGCATATCTTAACGTAATTTCACTTAAAATCCATATTTAAAAAAAGGTGAAACATTTTTATTACAAAATTTTCTTCAAACACGTTCAGGTGCATTAGTAATGTTCAAACAAAAATATTTCAATAGCAATTTTACATTGGAATTTTCCCAGCTTTCTTAATACGGAAACGTCATGTACCCAGTTTAGTGTTATTTTAAGGAGATGAAAAGTGACGTCATTGGCATATTGACGTCATTCAAATTCAAAATTAGCTGTATAATTTCAATGCTTCTCCACATTAAAATAAAAACCGGTCTACTAACCTTAACCCCAGTCTAATTTCTATAACAAGCGGACAACGTTGTTTACAGGTTGGTATTTTTTTATTTTTAATAATTCTGGACAAAATATTAATTTTAAGTTTCAAAAGATGAAAGAAATAAAAAGTACCTTTTGTCAAATATATTGTATAAAAAAATTACAGTTGGATAAGTTTTATTTACTGTACCAAGCCAAAACAAGGGTGCAAAAAAATGACTCATCGACCTTAATCAGTCAGACAACAAATATACTGATGATCGAAACTGTAAACATACGCTAAACCTCATTTTGCCATGTTTGCGGATATCACACTCTGAGCTCACCGGCCGACATGACGATCGAGATGTTCAGAAAGCATCGTGACACATCGGGCTTTTCCGATTGTAAATTAGTTTTTACAAAGCCTTGGACCAATTGCTTCGCAGCCAATTTGTTTGCACCTAAAGTTAAGCTAAATGTTACATGGCGGGAATATGCTAAATAATTTTTTAAAAATAAAAACGTTCGAGAATGTTGTTGGTAACGATAGCATATCATCAACAAAAATAAAAAAATAAAATACGTCCTAGTTTCGGTAACTAACTTGTCGGAATCACGTAACCCATTAAAAAACGGTTTACAAAGGAAAGTAAAACAAAATAATTGATGATTTGCTTCTGGACTCTTGGAAACAGATTTTTTTAGGAGTTATGTTGACTGAAAAAAAAAACACCTACAACTTTAATTGCATATTTCCAGAGAAATTCCATTACGCCTGTAAGTAAACGTTTTAGACGATGAATCTGGTGGTGAAAAAACACACCAAAAACCCACAATGAAGTTCAACCAGAGCGTTCATTACGAGAATCCTGGCCATTAGATTTTGAATTTCTAAGATACGTTAAAAATAGGAATCACATGTATTGCGAATACTGTCGTAAAGCGGGTACCCGTGCATCTTGAACATACCCTTGAGAAAAATAAACAACACAGGATGAGGTTGGTGTTTAAACTTCTTTCATTATGTTAAAATAATAATAATAATAATATTATAATTATCCGTACTTCATATGTTGCCTGGCGAGTAACAATCTCTAGTTGGCTAGTATTTTTTTCATTCACTAACCAGTTGGCGAGTAAATATAAAGTGCTGCTTTGCGCCCTGATATATTGTTTTGTGTGTGGGGAAAGTTCCTAAAATAAAATAAGAGAAATTAACTCAAGTCTATGAACATTACAACTTATTGGGGGGGGCGGTCAGGCCCCCTTACCAACTCTAATAATAAAATAAAACAAAAATTAACTATGTTCCCAAAACAAAACAGAAAATCCTAATCAATCAACCGTAGCCCTAACCGCTCCTGAAATAAAACACACAGTAACAAGAGACCGACTGGTATCGACAATCACAATGGCGGTTAACTTGATGTGAAATGACCGATTCAGAAACATTATGGTGGCTAAAAACATGTACATGTAAATGGTTGTGCTTAGGTGGAGGACATATTCTATAACCGTACCAAACAAATATTTGATAACTAATAATATATATTGACTAATAATGCAGAAAAAAATAATATATTGAGAAACTATTTGCAAAATATTTTATTTTATTTTTGCAACGCAAATTTTAGAACCAAACATTTTTAACCAGTTTTGTTCAGTTGATCCGCCTCACGTTGTGTGAATAAGTGCTGTTTGTATGTCCACGTGGCCAGTCTATTATTTGCCGATTTACTTTACAGTAAATTTAGATGTTTAAAAAAACATCATATTGAAGTTAAATAAAAATAATAATATACTGCGTCCACAAGGACATATTATTATGCAGTATGGTGCGTCCCATCCTTGATCACTGCGTCAGGGACCCGGGACTCCGGGTCCATGAGAACCTTGTTACAGGTATACCTTTTCATACCGAACATTTCATCATATAATAATATGTTGCTAACTGTAACTGCTGGAGTACTAGTTATATCATTAAGTTCACAAGCTTACCTTTTCATTCTTTTCTTTAATTTTATGCTCAAGTGTTAAGACATAGCAGTTTTTGACAAAACTGTATTACCATTGGCATTGGTATGTGCTGTGGCATATAGTGAAAATTGAACTAAATTGGACAACATGGACTCTAGTGTTGGCGCAAACGGCACCAAATATTTAAAAATCTATGTTACGTATGGCTAATTTGTTATGTACACCTTGAAGGAACACCACATATAAAGAGCTTATGATATGTACATTATAGTAGTTTCGTTCTGTTTTCACTAAAATATTGATGTACCGTTTTAAGTCAAATTGGTTCCTTTTTTGCCAACAAAAATGGCTCTGTTTTGGTAGTGGTGTCGTTTTTAACCTGTCAAGTAGTGGGTTCTAGTGATATATTACAAGAGTAATCAAAAATGACTTGATACGTCGTGTCAGCTGTAGCATTACAGACTATGAAGCATTGAAAATGAATGCATGTTGACAGTGATGTTTTATCTTGCAGACAACCTAAAAGTGATTAATAATGGATGTTGACAAAGTGATGATTTATCTTGCAGACATCCTCAAGAAGGTGATTGCGAAGTGTACGCCCGGCACGTCTGTGTTGAGTGTGTGTGAGTACGGAGATGCTCTACTGCTGCAGGAGACTGGAAAAGTCTTCAAGAAGGTCAAGGACATGAAGAAAGGTTGGTTCTGACTTGAAGCAGAATTACGGCCGCATTCCACTTCAGTGCCGTCAGCTAACCACTGGGGTTTTTTCTCGACATAACCATATGTCCGACGCCGATATAACCGTCATTATAATGTGTTGAGTGCGTCGTTAAACAAACAAACAAACAAATCCACTTCAGTGTTTTATTTAGAGCTTTGGTCTCAGAATTCAAAAATTGACACATTTATTGGTTATGCAGAAATAAATCTAAGTACCCCGTTTCCTTTTCCCATGACCGGTTGAAGCATGTGGAAGCATGTCGTACATCGGCAGCAGAATGGCTATGGATCTCCATGTCTTTAGTCGTTTCAGCAAGCCAGTGGCTATGACCACCTTTCTCTCACTGGCTTCTTGGTCAAGGCTGATCAGTACCGGAACAAGATTTTGACCCAGTGTGTTGCAGGCCGCATTATGGCTTTTCCACCTCACAGCTCATCCACCAGGCCAGAGGCTTGCATAATACAATTTTTATTCTTAATATATGATATTGACGATACCTTTAACAATAATAAGAACACTATACTGTCTATATATGTAGCTGACGTGTGTAAATGTGTAGTAGCCCGACAGATGACCTGTTTTGGCTGTCCAGTGGCCTAGGATGCACTTCAGAAGTCAGAATATCTGGAGGCCTGAATGTTGGGCCAGTTTGTTGGTCCTGTCTACGTAGTACATATTTACGTGTTGACTACGGATTAAATGATACCATTTTGTTTGTCCTGTCTACATATTTATGTGTTGACTACTGGTTAATTGACACAGGAAATCTTTTGTCCATAATTTCATCCTCGGCCATCAGTTATAATCAATTTATACCAACCAATCAACTTTCTATTTTACAATTGGTTGGAAATTATACCTACATAAGCAGGACAATCATTGGAACATCACTAGGTTAAATGGTCTGTTAAAAATGTGTTGTTTGTAATTATTCATTTCTCTCTCCAGGAATTGCATTCCCGACGTGTGTGTCTGTGAACAACTGTATATGTCACTTCTCTCCATTAAAATCAGAAGCAGATGTGAATCTCGTCGACGGAGATCTTGTCAAAATGTGCGTATACAGTAAACGTGGTTTGAACGTAACGGTCACCCGATCGCCCCTGGCGACTGAAAACGACAACGGGTGACTGAAAACCCACAGTAAGGTTGCCAGTCTGGCGACCGATTATTATTATTTTTTTCGTGTTTTCTCTTATAATCTGTTGCAATATTGTGGGGTTTCTTTTAGAAAATATTATTCGGGCAAGTGAAAATAGAGCTGGGCAAGTGAAAGTGCTGTCACCACGTGCCCGGATGACAACTAATTTTTTTTTTTATAAGTTGAGTGCAAACATGGTTAAGTACGGATTTTTAGAAAAGCATTTTTGTTTCAGCCTATCCTCTTACCAAAGTGTTTGTATTTTTTAAATAATTTCAGTTTGGTTTGATGTAAGAAGAAAAGTAAAAGTGTTTTATTTTAATTACCAAAGACTTACTTTTATTAGAGAAATAAAATGTGCCATCTGACTTTGCTGAAAGTTCACATCTTTTATGAAATTTCAGCATTTTCTTTTATTACTAAATATTTAACTCTCGTACTGATGTACGACATGCATTGAGTTTGCAAAAAATTTAGATTTAAGCAAAAAAAAGTAATGTGTAAGCTAAATGCTGACTATGAAAAAACCCGTTAAAAATATTTCTTACTGGCCAAAAATAAAATAAATTCTGCAGCTTTATTGAGATGTTTGTGGTTTCCTTTCCAGAGATCTTGGTGCACATGTCGATGGTTACATTGCGGTCGTGGCGCACACATTTGTACTGGGAGCATCAAAGGTACTCGTCATAAAACTAGGCATTTGGCGTGCAGCATGGCTGACTAAACATTTTTGGGACATTTTTAGGATGTCTCTCTCTCCCTCCCCATTAACAATAAAAATTATTGCAATAAAAATATGCATGTTAATGTATATTTTATTAATTAATAATAAATTTTCTGAGTGTTTTATAAAGGCAGGTTTAGAATTAATTATTGAAAAAGGCTCATTTAATCTTGGGGCAGCATGAAGCTGATTATAATTAGTTTTGTTGCATTGATGTATTAATCATCAACTATAGGATATCGGACATATTGACATTCTTTTAGAGAGGAAACCTGCTACATTTTCCCATTAATAGCAAGGGATCTTCTGTATGCACCATCCCACAGACAAGATGACACATACCACAGCCTTTGATATACCAGTTTTAGTGCACTGGCTGGAACGAAAAATTGCTTTTCGTTTAATCCATAGCATATAACAATTGTTGTGCCTATAGGGTGTATACCACCAAATCAAATCCCATAGATGACAATGGTAACATGTGGCTAAAACTCCTACCTGCAGCGTATCAATCAACATAAACGCCACATACATAAATACTACCACCCCTCACACTTAAAGTGAACCAGAGAAAATTGGGGGTCAATCTGCTCGGTTCTGAGATAACTGGTAAGCATATATGACTACCCTATTTCCGCACAAAATTTGAGCACTCTTTTTTTTTTTTCTTTTTTTTTTTCTTCTTTTTTTTTTACAGGTACCCCATACATGTTTCAAGCACAAGGCTACTTGACACATTGGTACTAGATGAAATAATATTGCATATTTTTTTTTTACACAGATGAAACTATTATGTTTTTACAACCAACACACTCACATTTATAACCAATAATAGGACTTGTGGTATTCGATTCTCTATCAAAAGTTGGGTGCACCTCGAACTTTGATCCAGCTGGAAGATATTTGGTTTGGTACTACTTTCAGACAAAACCAATGCACAACAGGGTTTTTTTAACAGTCCATTGTACATCTCTTTAAATTTAGCATCATGAAATGTTAGCGTCTTGTGTGGTCTTGCTAATAACATGGAGGTACGGATACGGAAACGTTTTTACATTGCCATATCCAATTAAGGTTCAGGCATGCCAATCTCGGATCCGGCCACTGACGCCGTCAGTAACCGGTTTCGGGACACAGACATGGAGATATTCTGATTTACAGTATTATCTAAATATGTTGTTATATATATATATTTTTTAATTATTATATTTCAGGAGAACAAGGTGACTGGTAAGAAAGCAGACGTCATAGTAGCTGCTCATTACGCCAGTGAAGTAGCTCTTCGGGCCGTCAAACCAGGAGGTGAAGTGAGTTGTCTCCCCTTGCTTCAAGTTTTCTAATTGTTCTTTGGTTTGGCTGATGTAAGATCATTACTTTTTTTTAATGCAAAGTTTGTTCATTTATTTTAGCATGGGTTTTTTTCTTTCGGGTTGATTTACAAAATTTGATAAACAAAATTTATTACGACATGTAAACAAGTGCATTCCATTTTTTTATTTTAATGTTTATGTATTGTACCTAATGAACACAATTTTAAATATATATATTTCTGAAGTGTATTAAAGTTTGTCGTAATTTGCTGACTCTGGTTTATGTTTGTGATGACTTGATTTACTTTTCAGAACTATGCAGTTACAGAGGCTCTTCAAAAAGTTACAGAAAATTTCAAATGTAAACCCATTGAAGGTAATTACCAAATCAAAATGATCATTATTTAAATTCTGATATTTAAAAAACCCCAGATAGTTTGTTATGCGTAAGCTCTGGGTTAGCTGTCGGTCTTACAGTGCCTGCCTGATACCCGGTTAGTCTAGGATCGATCCCCGTCAGCTAACCACTGGGGTTTTTCTCGACTTAACTATATGTCCGATGCCGATATAACCGTAATTATAATGTATAATTATATTATAATAAACAAAAAAAAGAAGAAGAAAAAGCTGTCTGTCTTATATTTATCAACAGTATCTTAGCTTGTGTTACGGTTCTTAAGATGTCACGCCAGTCGACATGTACACTGTATACAGTGCATTCTCCAATACATATTTCCTGCTGTTTTGCATGTAGCACTCACCAGAAGTGATTTATTGACAGGAAATGGAAGACAAGTTTCTTTAGATTTTATTTTTTACCATGGAATTTAGAGTTGAAAAAGTGGTTTTCGGCAAGTATTTTTTGCTTGGCAGCATTTCGCAGTCAGTGTCGGGGATTGATAGCTGATTATGACCGAAAATTTGATAATAAATTTGATTGTTTTTGCAACGAAGTAAATCACTAAATATTGGGATATGAATCGTAGTTCATTTTGTTTATATATATTTTTTTTAATCTGGTCCAAAAACCACTGTTGTTGGGAATAATGGCCGTAAATAAATGCAAATTAATATTTTTTTTGTCTAATTTTAATCCACTTTAACCAATCGAAAATATAAAAATTAGAATAACCCACAAAAAGAATACTTTCTGATTCAAATATGAGGTTATTACCAGAGTGTTTTTCGGTATCGTCAATATCATATATTAGCAGAGCTGCCAACTGCAATGCTTTGGGCGTAATTTGTTACACTTAGTTGACGTTTGCTACGCTGCTACATTCATGCCCAAATCGCTACGCTCAGTTGAAAAAAAATCGATTTCTGGAAATTCCACTAAAAATTGGACGTAATCTTCGAATACAGTAACAAAAAAACTGAATTCCTCATTTCTGTGGCCTTTTTAAAATTCCAACACATAAATGTATAATTTGTGTTTTAAGACCTATTGTAAAACAATTACAGTAAGATGTATTCAATAACGGACGTGTAGTTTTAATGTAGGCCAACCCCATTGTTGCATACTATGAAACTTTCAAAGAACTGGTTTTCCGGTATGCTACGCTTGCATGCAATGAACACAGAAAATTGCATGTGAACGTATACCAGTTCGGAATAGAACTAATGTCATGCTAGCAGAATAGTTAATGGTTATTTGTGTTCACGGTTAGTTGGTATTTTCTTTTGCTGTTGTTTATGACATTTGGCCATGCTACGCTCAAATATATTTTGCTACGCTCAGCTTGTCATGAATACTACTCTCACTTGTGGTTAGGGGTTGGCAGCCCTGTATTAGGAATAAAAATTGTATTATGCGAGCATAATGCATTATTTTTATTCCTAATATATGATATTGACGATACCGAAATACACGAGGGTAATAATCTCTTTATCATATAAGCTCAAGCTTAATACAATATGTTTTTGTAAACTACATGTATGCAACTTTAATTCCAGTCCGCCATTACTACGTATACAAATGACGTAAGAATATGTGGCGCGGTGTATTTTTGAATGGAAATCACGTCAAAACTTGAATGACGTCATTTTGGATGTCCTTGCATCAAAATAAAGTTATGTCGTAACGTTTTTGTTTCTGAACGCTGGACAGCTTTCAGTGTCAAATTGCCATTGAAATGTTTTTATTTGATGACTATGAATGCATACGCCAAACATGGAGTGTCACCCTAGTGCCGAGACATCGACTAATTTACATCTAATTGCAAAGTTATCAAATGAATTTTTCAATTTTGCTACATTGAAAGATATCAACTGTATTTCATTTTCAAATGAAATTGCAGCATGTCAGAAAGTCGGCTTCTTTGATTATTACCAAAATACCCCACACACAATTTAAGTGCCATAATTGTCATTATTTGCCAGTTTTATTACTTTTCTATGTTTAATAGTGAACAAACTACAGCACAAACATTTACCTCCATCCAAACACCAGTATTCAGTAAATTCCGTAGTATGAAAAAAGGCATTCTCTCTGGGAAGGATTATATAGACGGGTTTCACTACATCATGAACAATTCTTTGGGTATAATATAATAACACATGATTAATAATTAGTCAGTTAACTAGGAGTGAGAAGTAGCTCAGTCGTAGAGTGCTCTCTTGATGCACGGTAGGTTTGGGATCAGTGGACCCATTGGACTATTTCTCGCTCCAGCCAGTGCACCACGACTGGTACATCAAAGATCCCTTGCTGCTAATCGGAAAGAGTAGCCAATGAAGTGGCAACAGTGTGTTTCCTCCCTCAATGTATGCGTGGTCTTTAACCATATGTTCAACGTGCTGCCATTGTTATCAAGCGAAAATACTTGCCAAAAATCACTTTTTGAACTAAAAAATTCAAGGTATTTTCATTTGAAAGAATCAAAACAAAAGCCACCATTTTGAGGAAAAAAAGGTAAAATTATTTGATTATATTTCCATTTTCGGTGAGTGTCGTGTGCAAGACGGCGGAAAATATGAATTGGGGAATGCACTGTACACAGTATAATCTCGCCTGCAGTACACAGGTTAAATAAACCATTTCCTTCCTAAAGGACAGTTATTTCAACATTTCGTTGACAGGCAGTCTTATTTTTGACAGGCACGACTCAAAACATTATTACCAGGCTTGCTTTATGGCATTATTAAAATTTTATTTAAAAAATGTATATGATGCTCAATTAATTTTGAGTGGTATATTTTGTCTCTTAACCCACCCGTCCATGACACGTTGAACCTGTAGTGGTTTAACGTGAATACTAAGGTGGGATATAAAATGTGGATCGTCTTCGGCGGTGGAGTTAAAAATACTTCACATTCCATCCTCTAGGTTCACAACAACAACAAAAACTAAAAAGTTTACATCAGAAAATTATTCATTTGAAATTTTTATATTTTTCCAATACATTTTGGAGTTGTTCGTTATTCTTACCTTGTTGCTGAGTGTTAACTTTCATGTTCAGCTCACCAGATCACCACTCTTGAGTGTAGAGTACATGTTCGAATTTAGAGTACCTGTCCAAGTGTAGAGTACCTGTCTGAGTTGAATTCATTCGGTTAAAATTAATAAACGTGATTAGTAAAATAAGCAAATTTCGTTAGGCCTACGCTGTATTCTCGATGATACCGTTTCTCGTTGCTGGTCGGGAGATCGCTATTACGCTAATTGAATATTCGGTATTGTTATTATGTTTGAGGTGTCTGATAGATTATGTAACAGTTTGTTCACATCACAAGATAGAAAATGGCTCAGTCAAAGTTTTAGCAACTAACAGATTTTATTAGCCATTTAAAATATAAATAAAAAGCCAGTGGCTTATTTGACTACTGACTGGGTGAGCCCTGTTGTTCCGAGTGTAGAAGAGTACCTGTCCCAGTTTAGAGTACCTGTCCCAGTTTGGAGTACATGTCCCAGTTTGGAGTACCTGTCCCAGTTTGGAGTACCTGTCCCAGTTTGGTGTACCTGTCCCAGTTTGGAGTACCAGTACCTGTCCCAGTTTGGAGTACCTGTCCCAGTTTAGAGTACTTGTCCGAGCATCGAACCTCCTTAGTGGACATATTCTTTGATTATTTTGTTTCCTTCTCCCATCCAGAAAGAAAATATTTTATTTAACTCAACACATTTTACTTACGGTTATATGGCGTCTTGGCATAGGGTTAAGGACCATACACACACATTAAGAGAGGAAAGCTGCTGTCGCAACTTTATTGGCTACTATTTATATACACCATCCCACAGACAGGGTAGTACATACCACAACCTTTTATATACCAGTGATGTTGCACGAGAATGAGAAATAGCCCAGTGGTCCACAGTCGGGGATGGATCCCAGATCGACCACACATCAAGTGAGCACTTTACCAGTGGGCTTGCTGCTAACGAAAACATTGAACAGATTTTCTTTAAGATTATGTCAAAACTACGAATGCTTGACTGGATGTACACGATAATTAAAAACATCAATGTGTGCTGGTGGAGTTGACAAACAAAACATGGCTTGATGTGAAATGGTTTTGACTTTTGTTTTTATTTTATTTTGCAGGAATGTTGTCACATCAACTAAAGAAAAATGTCATAGATGGCGAAAAAGCATTTATTCAAAACCCAACTGAAGCACAAAGGTTAGTTTCCACTGACAAATAGACAGGATAAATTACACGGACGTCTATATTACTAGTGTTTTCCATAAATCCCACATCTTGGGTTGAGGCTGTCGCTTATATTGGTAGTGTTTTTCCATAAATTTCACATCTTGTGTTGGGTTAGTTTCCACTGACAAATAGACAGGGTAAATTACACATCTTGGGTTGGGGAACTCACCTATGATTGTGGCAGACTCCTAAAAAGAAGTTCTCCAAATTGAACACCTGTCAGAGACCTGTAGTGTTCGGCGGTATAAGAGTCCTTGTTCTTTTAGCGAGTGAATTTATAGGTCACCTGCTAGGTCTACAAACGTACCATAGGTCAGAATTTCAAGCCCTGTATCATTAAACCAATATTCCCTGTTCTAGTTCAGTCAACCAGTAGAACACCACTAGGAAACCTGTCCACTAACACGCGTCCCCTAAACGGTAATATGCACCCGTTTCATTGGTCAATCGGTCACGTTCAGGAGGTAGATGGCTGTTGCTACCGTACCTGTTGATTACGTTATTCTCTTAACCAAAGCTAGTACCTGACATCGCATAACACACAACCAGCTCTTGGTCAGCAGAACAATTCGCCAAATTATGTTAAAATTTAAAAAGTTGTAAAAAGAGTTATTTTTTAATAAAATATCAATTACTACTAATTATTTTGCCAAATTATCTGTTAAACTTTGAATGTTGCAATACAATTTATTTTTATATATATTTTTTTTACATAATATCAATGATTACTAATTATTTCACCAATTTTTATATTTTAAATTTAGTTGTTTTTAAAATTGACAATTGGCAAATTTGATGAGTGACCTCACCGGACAAAAATAAAATGCAGTGAATTTTACAATACAGTGAAATCTCTCAAAACCAGACCCACTGTAAACCGGAATTTGTTCTGAACTGGACGTTTTTCACAGTCCCTTTTTTCTATTCATTATATTATATAACTTAATCTCTCTAAATCAGATATATTTTAAAACCAGACATTTTTCTTGGTTCCGAGGGTGTCCAGTTTAAAGGGGTTTCACTGTAAGTATACAAACATTTTAAGTATGATTGAAATAGAAAATATTTCTTGAGACAAGACGTCCGTGTAAAGCTGGCCCCAAGGATTGATTTTCTTGGAGACTTTTGTCTGGAAAAAATAATCTACAAAATAACTGATGCCAGAAACTTATTATTCCATCACTTGCAACAGACTGTTCCATGCAAGTGCCTCATTGTAAGAAGGGGTGGGGCTTCGCCCATTGGTAATATGTTCGCTTGATGCACTGTCAGTCTGGAATCAATGCCCGTTGGTGGGCCTGTTGGGCTATTTCTTGCTCCAACCAGTGCACCACAAATGGTATATCAAAGGCCGTGGTATGTGCTATCCTGTCTGTGGGATGGTGCATATAAAAGATCCCTTGCTACTAATCGAAAAGAGTAGCCCATGAAGTGGCAACAGCGGGTTACCTCTCTCAGTATCTGTGTAATACTTACAGATAATCCATATGTCCAATGCCATATAACCGTAAATAAATTGTGTTGAGTTCATCTTTACACATTTCCTTCCTTCAGTGTAAGAAAGTAACCACTGAGTTGAGGTGATCAATACATTCCTTTCTTTTTGTTTTAGAAAAGAACATGAGAAGTGTGAGTTTGAGATGCACGAAGTATACGCAATTGATGTCTTAGTAAGCACAGGGGAAGGAAAGGTTAGTTGATGGTTATTTTATATCTGTTAATAATGCAATTGATGACTACGTAAACGCAGGGAAAGGAAAGGTTCGATCATTGTTATTTTATATATCAGTGAGCACGGGGAAAGGAAATGTTCGTTCATCACTATTTTATATCTGAAATTGTAGGTGAGGTGTTCGCCGGAGTGTATGATATAAAAAATGCTTTTGAACATCTGAGAGATAGATGGGTTGGAGACTTTCAATAATAGATTTTTGCACTTTGTGTTACTTAAATGAAGAATCACCTAAACGTTTCGTGAATTGTTAACATTGATCGTTGGACGAAGCCCAAGAGTTGGCCTGATCCAGTCTTTTACTCTCCATCTTACAGAGTCTTGCTTATAAAAAAACAAATTCAGAACATTTCTAACACTGTATGTTTGTGGAAAGTTTACATGGTTCTTTCTTCAAAGTTTGCCATTGTGCTGAAAAGAAAATACGATAATGCAGGGCTCAACACGGCGAGTAAAATACTCGCATTTGCGAATAACTTTTGTTTACTGGCGACTGGTTGTTAACAAGTAATAGCCAACTGGCGAGTACAAAATATTAGGCTTAGACGATATAATCAGGCTGAACACGCCTACGAAATCTTTAAGTCCGTAATATTATACTACGCATTCCTCCGATGACAACATAACTGAATCGCGTCTAATCTCGAAACAAAACGTTTACTGGTACTTCCTGTATGTTGAATTTATTTTATTGTTACTGGATAAAACTGGCGAGTGGATGAAGAAACTTGGCTAGTAAGTTTTATCATTTACTAGCCAGCAGCAAGTGAAAAAAAAGTTCTGCATTGAGCCCTGTAATGGGAATCATTCTGACAATTAACCAGGTTCTAGACCATGGCTAGTGATATTCAATGTTGGGCTAGTAAATAACTACTACTGCCATGCCAGACAGGGCTTCTAGATTATGGTAGCCCAACTTCCATGGCTAGTGATATTCAATGT
>JAECMU010013215.1:0-13869 GCA_016106625.1 Dracogyra subfuscus
AAATAAAATCGTTATCTCTAAACAGAGCATTCCTGCGGATATGCTGTTGATTGTAAGTAGGCTTAAACCAACAAGATTCCTGTCTTACGTATCAAATATCATTATCATCGCCAAAAAAACGATGAAGCGATAGGGTGATGTCGATGATGTCGATGAAGAAATTATGATGGAGCGTTTCATCGCCATCGCTTCATACTCATCGTTCCTAATGTTAGCTCTATCAGCATTTGCTACTGCGATAGGCTACATATGAACAAAGGCAAACTAAGGTATTATCGGGAGCGGCACGTGGCCCAGTGGTAAAGCGCACGCCTGTTGCGCTGTCGAACTATGATCAATCCCCATCGGTGGACCGATTAGGCTATTTCTCGTTCCAGCCATTGCACCACGACTGGAGTACCAAAGGCCGTGGTATGTGCCATCCTATCTGTGGGATGGTGCATATAAAAGATCCCTTGGTACTAAAGGAAAACACTTCGGGTTTCCTCTCTAGGAATATATGTCAAATGTTTGACATTCAATATGCTCTAGTGGTTGTGTTAAACAAAGCAAACTTTATTTTAGTGTATTTTTCCTCAGTGATCACACTCACCCTAGTAACCGCCCTTAATTATCAAATTTATTATGTTCCATGGTGACCAAAACGTTTGAACAATGCCATATTTTGGTACATGTACTCTACTTAATATAAGTGAATTTGTACAACAGCTTCTATGAATTTGTTGCACATAAGTTTTGTTAATATGGAAATCAGATCTTAATCCTGAAATGAAGACCATGAAAATATTTAAAATATTGAAAAGGGCGACAACTCAACATTATAACGGGCTTCATTCTTGCTAACACCGGACGTGATCTCGCCCCGTGCTTATAAACCTTAAAGTCTAGACTTTAATAAAGTCCAGACTTTAACGTCATGGCAACGCCATTCAAATAGCATTAAGTTAAAGGCTGGACTTTATTAAAGTCTAGACTTCAAGTTTTATAAGCACGGGGCCTGAACAGAAGTCTCGGACACAAGTGATACATTTGTTACTGTTCGGTATCTTTAAGTACAAGATGACGTTGCAAAATTGTTTGGTTTAAGTCTTTGTTAAGGTCAAAGTAGCATATTATCATACCTGTCACCTTTGAGAAAGTCCACCTTTTGACACAGGTGACAGACGTTCAAAGAGACGGGGAATGTTTTCGCACATACACCACGTCCATGTTGACATGCACCTGTATCTAATTATATTCGGCTAGAAATGAAGTCATTAAGTGCATTTAGTAATATTCAGGTAGAGAATATATGGTAACTGGACAGGCGCGTGCACAGAAAATTATGTAGGTAGGGGTGTAGCAGGGGGTTCAAGTCATTCTCCCTGGAAAATAGATTAAGAAAGAAAATCCGCCGGACGTCGCTGCTCACGCGACTCAGCCATGAAAGCTATTCTGTCCTATTAGCAGCAACGTCACCATTAACGGTGCAATCTTTAAATGCACTCTCCACACATTAGATAAAACACACCTAGTCCTTCGATATAGCAGTCGTGTGGTACAACAGGAATTCCCTAAAAAAAAAACACCAGTGAATCTACCAAGGGAATCGATCCCGCAGCCTTACACATCTCAGGCGGGAAGTCCACCGCCGTTAACAAAGTACCCACTTTCAAAAGAGTGTCCAGATATAGAACTGTAATATCAAGCATATGCAAGACAAGTGCCAAAAAACAGGCAAACCACGAAATATCACCATGGAAACTCGTACATCAAAGCCGCGCCGTTAGTGGTGACAAATGATAGCTTAATATTGGTTCTGGAACCGACAATCGGGCGCATCCTAAAGCATTGTCCTCCATTGACGGTGATGTTTTGGCAAGTGATTCCGCTGGAACGTGCGTGTTGTTGGTTACCTTTATTACCACATGGTGTTGGAAACGAAGCCCAGAACGTAACGGGCGAAACAAAGACCTAAAATATGTTGCCGTTAATAATACCAGACAACGATTTGGCTGTAATTTGCACTCAGACGATCATAACACGAAGAAAAACTGCATCCAGACGGTGGCTCAAGGCGCGTGGTCTGTGTCCAGTTAGTGGTCAGTTTTGAAGAGATGGACATGGAACTATGTGAGAGAACATTCCGCGCGAGGTAGGAGTGTTTGGAACGCGTGCGAACACTCATCCCGGAGGAGGAACGTGGTACATCAAACCCGAGTGCACGCAGACATTGTCATATCCAATATGTCGACAGGGACGAAGTATGGGTGCGGTATGCAATAACAGACAGGGGCGGTATCTATGAGGAAGTCGTCCCAGTGGGAGGGGATGTGTTGGAAGGACAGCATGAGGTACATCCATGTACTTCGTTTTACCAGTGTGAAGAAGCATTTTTGTGATGTTTGATCTGATGGCAAAACAAAACAACTGTTAGTATCCCATGGATAACATTCGTGAGATAAATATGATCCAAATTATAACAACGTCTTTAGAAAACATGGTTTCTATTTGTATTCTGTTTAAAGAACCATATGGCATGGATATGGCTTTCTGTCAGTCGTTTCATAACTCATGTTTCAAGAAATTACAATGATTAATAGGCTTCTCTACGTCACTTTATTTTTACTTTTATTTAATGAAAACTTTATGGTAGTCCCCCTAATATTCTTATTTTATTTTATTTCTCTTTTCTTTTGCTTCACAATTCAGCACATTGATTAATTAATCATCGAATATTGGATTTCAAACATTTGGTAAATTCTAAGTCATCAGAAAAAATCGGTATACTTTTCCTAATGCAGCAAGGGATCTTTTATATACATTTTCCTACAGGCTTTTAACCAGTTGTGGTGCCCTGTTTGGACACACACCCCCCTCAATTAACTGAATGGATCAACCGAGGTGGTTCAAGCAGCTGAAGCGAGCACTCACCCGACTGATCTAAAGGTTTTGTCTATGGCAACAAGGTGTATTTTTTCCATTTCTTTTATCATTTATGTTTATGTTAAAACAAGAGAAAAGTTAATGATTTATATTGTATGAGAACAGTAACAGCTCTTTTGCTAAAAAAAATTCATGAGATCTTTGTGTAGCTGATTAATGTTTGTACTCTGTTTTGTCCAGAGATGTTAAATAAACCACAGAAACTTAATTGTTACATTATTTCTTCTTTTCTTTGCCTACAATAAAACAAACATGCCCTACTGCTTTAGCGATACTGGGGCCCCATTATATTTTCATATTTTCTAAGTTCCAGTGGTTATTACTCTGTAAAAATAGGGTAAATCACAATGAAAATTAACCGTGATCTGTATCAGTACATGATAAAGCTATATACAACATTTCATCACAATATCTCCAGGCACCTAAGTGAAAATTGGGTAGATTGCCATGAAAGTTAAACTTAATTCGTAACGAAACATGATGAAGCTATATACAACATTTCAGCTGAATATTTTGAGGTATTAGGAAAAACAAAAAGGTTCGAAAGACAAATGTTCGTATCCTCTAAGTTCAAGGGCCAACACTCTTTCAAATTGGGTAAATCTTCATGAACGAAGGAAATGTTTTATTTAACGACGCAGTCAACACATTTTATTTACGGTTATATGGCGTCGGACATATGGTTAAAGACAACACAAATATTGAGTGAGGAAACCCGCTATCGCCACTTCATGGACTACTCTTTTTCGATTAGCAGCAAGTGATCTTTATTATACCAGTCGTAGTGCACTGATTGAAGCGAGAAATAGCCCAATAGCCCCACCGACGGGGATCGATTACAGACCGATCGTGCATCAAGCGAACGCTTTACCACTGGGCTACGTCTCGCCCTAAATCGTCATGAAATCAAACTCCCACCGAAAATGTGGTATGTGCTATCCTATCAATGGAATGGTGCATTTAAAAGACCCTTGCTGCAAATCGAAAAGAGTAGCCCATGAAGTGACACGCGGGGAAGGGCGTAGCCCAGTGGTAAAGCATCCGCTTGATGCGCGGTCGGTTTGGGATCGATCCCCGTCAGTAGGCCTATGAGGCTACTCCTCGTTCCAGCCAGAGCATAACAAATGGTATATCAATGGCCGTGGTATATACTTTACTGCTTGTAGGAAGTTACATATAAAAGATCCCATGCTTCTAATGAAAACATGTAGCGGGTTTCCTCTTTATGGCTGTGTCAAAAATGAACATTTGTCTGTCATCCAATAACCGGGGATTAATAAATTTTAAAAATCTGCTTTAGTGTGGCGTTAAACAAAACGATTTTTTGTTTATCACAAGACGTAATACGGTGGTCGTATAACCACATAAGTCATTATTTGAACACGTGCTTTTAAAATCATCCAGTGGACGCTATTAAGCTGTATTACCATGCCATCTTTGGGTCAGAACAGCAGGCTTCTGGTTACTGCAGGGGTGAGTAATTTCCACAAGTGTGCTGTATATCTACTTAATTACACGAGCCAGGACACTTCACCATAATTAGATACGCTATAGTAACCGCTGCTGCGTTATCGGTCTTTACGATTTCACACTGCGAAACTTTAATGACGTTAGAAAGGGAGACAATCCGACACTGATGAATTCGTCAGGTGTTGCGCGCGTGCGTAGTGCCAGAACTGGATGACACGTGTCTCCAAGGGAAACAACGCTGATAATAGGTAATCTCCCATTGACTGAACATGGGACGGAGCAAATTGTTCCATGATAAACAATGTTGCATGTCATTTCTGCTACGATGTTAAATGAATAAAAATAAATAAACGATTAAATAAATGATTAAACTATTTTTGCCACATCCTCAGTTTTAGGACTGAACATTGATATAATATAAAACAAGAACATTATGACATTTCAAACCAAGTTATAGTGAATGTTCACTGGCATACTTGTTTTGGTTATGCTCTGATTTCACAAGTTTCAATGAAATACCAATACAGACATCAATGTTTGATAATTTTCTGTGTTTGTGGTCTTTTAATATAGAGCACTGCATGGTACACCAGTAACAATTTAATTATTATTGATGATAATATCCATCAAAACCATAATATACACTTGCAATATACGCATATTACAACAAAGTAGCCTAGTGGTGGTTAATTGTTAAATGAATATAATATTGACATTTTGAAAAAGAACATTAAAATAATATATCTTGATAATTCCTTTGCAGGCCATTCTTTTGATTCCGGAATGCTATGAGCTAACTTATAATGGAGGCGAAGGGATGTTGATGTTGGGTAGGCCTATCATGTTAAGTTTTTTTAGATTCTGAGCCATATTAAATTAGTGTTTTTTTAACAATTAAAAAATTAAACTGGGGAACTGGAAGAAGAGACTATGCCACTTTCAACTCACTCCACCCCGTCGTCTGTTCGTGATTTTAGGTATGGTCCTTCTCATAGATTCATTGGTCCATTTGCACCGGAAGTCTATTACTTCAGTGATGGACCTTATTAACCTTATATCAGAGTGTGCCTAAGTTCGGAAAAGGAAAACGCCTGCTTGGCCTTCGTTAAATGTCGACGGGTGGGGTAAAACGGTTCACGGCTTAACCGCGTGGGCCAGGTAAACTCGCCCGTGGTTGTTTTAAACGAAATTACAACATTGTCTCCGACACACTCATTCACAATTTCACCTTCACTGGTTCTGCAAATGTCACGCTTCTGATGATAAACGAAACCTGCAGACGCTTTGTGCGCTGTTTGGAGTTACGGTGGACTTCGTTTACACAAGAGTTATTCTGAAATGAAATTTTCAAGCCACAAATCCCAAGTCAAACAATTTTCAAATGCCTGCAACGTTTCGGGACTATGACTGTTGAAAGTGGTTTTCGTTTACCTATATTTTTGCCTTCTGACACCACCTTGGTTCTAGTCGAGACAGCCATACTGTGATATATATATATATGTATGTGTGTGTGTGTGTGTGTTAACTTCCTCGAAAGAGAACATCCCCGTGACAACGTCAAAATAATGTTTCCATCAGGTTAAACCTTAAGGTATATGTTGGCAATATAAAGTTCGTCACGAGACAGGTGTGTGTATTTGTGTGTATGTGTGTATATGTATATCCGTATACCGGTAGGATAAAAACAAATTGGTATATCCGTACATATAAGCATATTTCCATGTGTGTATGGTTATGCACATGTGTATGTTTGTTTGTGTGTATGTCTGTGTATGTGTATACATCTTTGTATGCGTGCGTGCGTGCGTGTGTGTGTGTGTGTGTAGGAGATGGGGTCTTAAATAGACCACACCTAAGAGTACTAGTATATTCGATTCATAATCCCGACAAGGAAGCATACCCCGCCCTCTCCACTAAGTGGCTCGCAACATTCTGTTTTCAGTTTTTATTATCACTGAGATTATGATCTCTCATTGGCTTTGGTGGTGTAGTATTTAAACCATCAGCTTTAAAAGGACATTCCTGAGTTTTCTGCAATATTTTAAGATATTATCGACTAATAAAATATTTCTACTATTAAACTTGCATATTAACTATATTTTCTTGTTTAGAATATTAGTGGCTCTATATTAAACGTGTTTCTGATCGTTCTAATATTTGTACTAAGTTAATTTGTATTTAATTTCCTAAAACATATTTTTTTCGTACGTACGAAATTATTTGAAGACGAAATCCAGTTTGGGCTTCTTATAAATATTAAGACGACCAGAAACACCTTGAATATACAGACACTGGTATTGTAAACACGAAAATATATTTAATATGTAAGTTTAATCGTAGAAATATTTTATTTGTCGGAAATATCTTACAATGCAGCAAACTCGGGAATGTCCCTTTAACGCTGGTTGATAAGCAATGAGTTTCTACCCTAGTGCGGCTCCCACACCAGTAGCGGTTCCCTGCGGAGACGTAAGACCACTACACCGACTTCTCTCTCACTAACCATTAATTCCTGTTTTGCACCTGCGGGGTTTGTCCACGACAGCCTTCTTGAAGTTCAACTGAATCAAGTTAAAACATGATCTGTCGATCAGTCCAAAATTCTATCCATCCGGCTAGCTGAATGCTTCCCTAACTGGTCTTTATTTGTTTTGTTTAACAACAATACTAGAGCACACTGATTTATTAATCATCGGCTAATATCAAACCTTTGCTAATTTTTACATTTTGACATATGGTCATAGAAACAAAATCCGCTAGATTTTCCCAATAACAGCAAGGGCCTTTGATATACCAGTCGTGGTGCACAAGCTGGAAAGAGAACTAGATCGATTCCAAACCAACCGTGCATCAAGCGAGCGCTTTACCACTGGGCTACGTCCATCCCCTTTAACTGGTCTGATGCAGAGATTTACTTCAAATCCACACTTTAAATACGTTGGCCACACTATCCTGCAAGATTGGTTTGCCAAACAGTACCTTGTTTTTCTTCAAAAAGAAAGGAAATCTTATATTTAATGACGCACTCAACACATTTTATTTACGGTTATATAGCGTCAGACATATGGTTAAAAACCACACAGATATTGATAGAAGAAACCCGCTGTCGCCACTTTATGGGCTACTCTTTTTTCGATTAGCAGCAAGGGACTTTTATATGCATCATCCCACAGGCCGAGTAACACATATCACGGACTTTTATATACAAGTCGTGGTGCACTGGTTAGAGCGAGAAATAGCCCAATGGGCCCACCAACATGGATCGATCCCAACCCGACCGCGCATCAAGCGAACGGTGTTTCACTGGGCTACGCCGCGCCCCTCATTAGAATGACTAGAATAGAATTAAATACTATGGACGACAACGTTAAATACCCTTAAAATTCATCGAAGAAGAAAGGGACAATACGTTGCACATTTTGGATATATGACTATATTTCAAAGTACTGGTAGTAATCCTCATTCAGTGTTGATTAAATACATTTGCTGACAACATCTGTCCTGCATAGGCAGTTTCAGTGGATACTTACTGCCTTTGACTTGATGAAGAACAATGTCATGCAGCCTAGCTTCAAGGGTGAGCGATTATATATCACAATAAATCTCATGACAAAATCAGAACACGAAAAGATGAAACATTAGCCATTTCTGATAAAAAAAATAATTGAAAACCAATCACTATTTGTGTGCATCAATGAGCTGGCACGAGATATAATTTCCTTTAACTTTCATTGGTACCTTTATAATGGGCCTGGTTGCAGATGAATTTGACATGAGCAGGTAATCTAACAGAATTATTAAAACTATTATTGTTGGTATTGACTTGGTCCAGGTAGTAAACAGTGATTATGAGGTGAAAGCTACATAAAACATGTTAATATCGTTGTTGGTATATATCATGGAACGTTTACTAAGAGCAACATATTTTGTAAAAGAGATGAAAACCTTTCGGAATCAGGTTACAAATATCACCAATTTAAATAATTTCTTAGTCAAAAAATGAAGAAAGGCAGTATACACAAATACACTTCAAGGAAAAATGTTTTAATAACAATTATTAAAACAATATCCAAGGTTGTGTGCCATCCGGAGTTTTCAAGTTGACTGATGTTTGCAATTGCATGCAGCCCATGCTGCGATTGTGGAGTACAGGTAAGTTGCCTTTAGCTTAAAATACTATATTTTATGCTTGGCATTCTAAGAGTTCCCTGGAGTTCCATTGCTCTTACAAATGTGGTGCTAAAACTGGTGCAAGTATCGTTGAATCAATCAAAAAGTTTGTAGAGTTGTATACACTGGAGGTTATACTGTCAGTGTACGATAGTGTAACAAAAGCAGGGATTCTTTGATAAAACATACACAACATGCAATCAGCCTTGAAATACACCAAGCGTAACTATGTAGGGATTATTTGATAAAACATAGTATTTTCACAACATGCAATCAGTCAGATTGTAATGTAAAGTATGACCCAGTGACACTAAGTGCCGTTGATACAGGCTGGAAAATAGAAACAGAAGAAGACTACTATATAGACTGGTATAATGTTCATAATTGAAGATTTTAACAACCAGGTTGAAGACAGTGATGGAAACGTAACACATAAATTTCATATCTGCAAACTATGCATCCATCTTTACCATGGTATTATAAATCTATCAAGTCTATGTATGCGTTTCCAAATGACTTACTGTTTTGACTTAGTCTTGTACAGCAATATGATTTTAACCAATCATATTTATTATCACCTGCATGTAACAAGAAATATTAAATACATATTTAAGTTGACAGGAACCTTTAATGGGTTTATATTAGAAACTAATACAATTTGTATTAACATATAACTTAACAAATACTTCATATATGGAATATCTAAATAATTCGGGGTAGTCCAACAAACATTCAGGTACATTAAAGCCCTGAAAAAAGTGTAATTACAGTTGTAAAATGCATTTCCTAATAATCAATCAAAAAGTGTTATGTAAGGCTCTAACCTTCAAATGATGTCACTATTGCTTCTGTTTCTCAGATGTATATCCCATCAACTTGGTCTACCTTTAGGTTTGCCATGTATATTTTAATAAATGTTGTATGATGTTTTTATTTAGTTATCCTGTTAACAATTCCTTTGAAATACTACTTTTGAAGAAAAGGGGTAGGGTTATCATAAGGGTTGTTACACAAAAACACTTCCAAAAGACCTTGATATAAGATCCTTCAAAAATAATATTTGAGGTGCTGAGCCTAAAGTTTATGTTAAATTGCTACTGAAAAAATAAAAATGTGAATAATATTTTGTAACGTTACAAAACAAGTGTTATATGAGACTAATCCTCAAAGGTTTTAATATTGGTAACATATCTGAATTCATCAATTCATTACCTCCCAATCCTCTAAGTTTTGCATTCCCAAATGCCCTAACAAATATTTTACAATACTTTTAAACTAATCACCTTTAAGCAATTCTGTACAAAAATATAACTGTCGTGGAAATGGTGGCCACAAAACGGGTTGATACACACAGAAAGCTGCGAGTTCCTAGGAATGTAGACCGTCACAAAAATCACTATGAGCATTCGTTCCCCTCCAGGGGTATTGGCCAAATCCTGGCTCATGGACTAATACCCCACTCAGCTTTTCTTGAATTTTTTGACGACTATGTAATGTTACAAGTTTCGCAAATATGATTCATGTTGGAATACATTTTTAAAAAGAAAGATTTAGTTTTAATTACGTGGGAATTTACAACGGACCTCCGTTATATGTAATATAACAGAGTAAAATCTGTTTGGATAATTATTCGAAGCCGAAAAGAAAGAAAAAAAGAAATGTTTTATTTAACGACGTACTCAACACATTTTATTTACGGTTATATGGCGTCAGACATGTGGTTAAGACCACACAGATTTTGTGAGGAAACCCGCTGTCGCCACTTCATGAGCTACTCTTTCTAAGCAAGGGATCTTTTATTTGCGCTTCCCACACAACCATGGCCTTTCTTGAACCAGTTATGGATCACTAGTGGGTGCAAGTAGTTTACACCTACCCATTGTGCCTTGTGGAACACTCACACAGTGTTTGGAGTCGGTATCTGGATTAAAAATCCCATGCCTCGACTGGGATCCGAACCCATTACCTACCAGCATGTTGACCAATGGCCTAACCACAACGCCACAGAGGCCGGTTATGTTCGAAGCCGAATGCATCTAGGTGAAGTCAATTTGTTACTTTGCAACAGAGTGTGATGTCCTAAGCTGATCAAATCCATTGAGATTTTCGTCCTTTAACTGACACTATAATAAAGATCGGTGAAGTGGTGAATTTGCCAGACGGAACAATGTTAAATGTATGTCTGTGTCGCGACCAATGTCCATTCTGTTTGATTATCTACATAGCTGACTGTCGTAAAGAACACATTGACATTGGCTAAGCAGAGAAGATGGAGGAGAAAAATCATAAAATAAAAGTACAAAGACAATCAAGAAATTTCAAAGAAAAACGAAGTATTAGTAGAAGACAAAAACAGAAGACAAAAAAAAGGAAAAAAAAAAAGAAAGAAAAATTAAAAAAAGAAGGCAATACACACAAGTGTAGCAAGGGATCTTTTATATGCACCATCCCAAAGACAGGATAGCACTTACCATAACCTTTGATATACCATAGACGGGGATCGATCCCAGACTGATCGCACATCAGATGAGCGCTTTATCACCGGGCTTCGTCTCGTCCCTCTGCAATGGTATTTTTGTTTCTTAAACAAGTAAGCCACGCAGCGCTTGCGGCTTTAAATGCATTTTAAAAAGCTGTCAATTTCCTACTTGGTTTTAGGAACATCCAGACCACCCGACTAGTCCTCGTGGAATCGCCGCTCGTAGGTGGCATGTTTCAGATTCTAAACTACCATTTACAACATCATAGCGTGATAATTCACAACCATCAAACAAACAAACAAACAAGCAGCAAAAGTGACAACAACGACCCATAAACGGCTCTGTGATGGGATATTGTTACAGCACATCTTGTTGTAGTATCAGTAACTAGTATTTGGATTATTTGCCATTACTAAAATACATGATCACCGCACATGTTTTGTAATCATTAATAATAAATAAATAACCAAAATGTAATAAAATGACATAAAATGACATAAAATAAAATAAACAATACACAGATAAATAGATAAATAAATAAATAAATAACATGGAACAAATTAGTTTCAACCGCTTAATCATTGATGCTTGAGGTACAGACTAATATAACTGCAAGTATTATGTAAAAGCACGTACAATAATTAATATTTAGGAGCAGATATGCAGGCCTAATATATCATTTCTAGTACTAACCAAACATTAATATTTAAAAAAATACGTTAGGCGCAATATTTAACGAACAACCAGTATTTTGCTTATTTCGCGATAGATGATACTATTTGTCTGCGGCCTGTAGAAGTAAACATATTTCAACTTTAAGAAGGTAAAATCGTACAAATTAAAATTTCAAAGTTACGAATGGCTTTTCGCATTTAATTTAAACCCGTCTTACTTGATCTTGTTTTTGTTTATGAAAGTAACTTTTAAATAAATCGCAGGTATTTAGATTGTTAATACATGCTACTATATACACGTTTCACTCTTCTTTAATAACCCGCCATATTGTAAAATGTATCCATACGCCGAATAAACTATCAACGTTTAGAACTGGTATATAGAGATAATTAAATAGTTTAGCCTTGTTCTTCGCAGTTATTTTCGAACGTAATCAAATTACACAAAAAGCGTTGATCGCGTGTTTACAGATGGGCACGCAAAGAACAACCTCACACCACAGTTAAGCGTACCCCGCCTCTACGCCAATACTCGCCCCTCCCCGCTAAAGTCGATACTGCCGCCGAACAAAACTCCAGATTTGTTCTTTATTTTTGTTCCTTGTGTATCTGCAATGTTTTCCTTTGTAATCCAGAAAAAGACTTTAGTTTATACAGACTAGTGTACAACTGCGCCACACAACGCTGGTGTTCAGTGCCGTGGTGGGGACAAACAGTGGAAACCACTGACTCCCGCTAACTCGAAGAATACGGTATTGTGCACATTTCACAAACACAATCGAAACGCACCGATAAAAGACCCTCGCAAACAAAGCGAGTCTCGTTCAAATTTGCAGTAGAGGATGAAGGATCTAACAGTCAAACAATCGAGGACAGATCCGCAAGAGGTGGATTTGCCGAAGATCTCTTTGATCTCCAAGGTAAACGTAGAAGGTGAGTGGGGAGACTGATTCGGCAAACTGTTCGTGTGGCGACGAAACAAACAACATGTCTGTCACGGCGCTCATTGGCTGTGCCGCTTATTACTACGACTCCCGGGCCAAGGCTACTACGACGGCTACCTGCGTGTTGTATCGACCTATACACGTGGACGACTAGTACTACACGATGAGAGCCAAGTCGTCCAAATGTCCAACCTGCCTCGGCGGTATAATAATTCGGATATCGGACTTAAGGCTAGTAGGTAATGGGTTCGCGTCCTGGTAGGTATCGGCTCTCAGAGCGAGCGTAACGACTTAGTAAGCCACTACACTGATTTCTCTCTCACTAACCAGGGGCGGGACGTAACCTGATGATAAAGCACTCGCTCGATGCGCGGTCGGTCTGGGATCGATCCCCGTCGGTGAGCCCATTGGGCTATTACAGAGTGCCTTGTCCTAAATTGGATATAAGTACGAAAATAATAATGATTATAAATGGCATACTACGACATGTGGACACGGATCATAAGCGTACGAGACGGCGGGGGAGCTGTCAACTGTCTCCCCTCATTCCAGCCCCCCCCCCCCCCCATTGTCTTGAGCACATCTTTACATTCGGACAAAAACTAATGAAAATTATCCGGTTTAAAAAATGTTCACAATGTATTTCCATCATTCTACTAAAATTGTTAGTTTAATCCATGTAAAAATGCGTAGTAATTCGTTTAGTAGTACTGCGAATGCATTTTTGTTTAATTCAGTCGAAAATTAGCCTGTCCCCACCTCCCACACAAACGGAATCCCGTCTGTTTATCACATGAAGCTATTTCTCGTCACAGCCAATACAACTAGTGTAACAAAAACCGTGGTATGTACTATCCTGTCTGTGCATATAAAAGATCCTTGCTGCTATTCGAAAAGAGTAGTCCATGAAGTGCCGACAGCTGGTTTGCTCTCTCAATATTTTTGTGGTTCTTGACTCTATGTGTTAGGCGATATAACCGTAAATAAAATGTGTTGAGTGCGTCGTTAAATACCCCATTCCCTTCCTTCTGTCTCAAACTTGGTTAATATTTAAACATTTAGAATTGATCAGCTAGTTTCGTTTTCTTCTTGTGACGCGCCATTCTTCAATTCCCATTACGTTTAATATGTGACCCTGATTTTACACTACGGGAAATTGTCCACTTTTAGAGCCGTTAATGACAACTGAAATCAGACATTACTCAG
>JAECMU010013223.1:15082-32032 GCA_016106625.1 Dracogyra subfuscus
TGTGTGTGTGTGTGTGTGTGTGTGTGTGTGTGTGTGTGTGTGTGTGTGTGACACAAATGAAAGAAAAGAAAGACACTATTGTTCTGTTTATACTCTTTGGCATCTTTAAACACTTTGGTATGAAGTATTGGTACGGAACAGAACTCTTCACTTGCGAAGATGGTTCTTTGTCAATTCGTGTTCTTATAGATAGCTGAATGCGTTTCCAAGAAAATAATGGATACCAAATGGCAGACTATGTCTTCAAAACAAACACTTCATTCCAAAACGGTCAACCATTTTACAGAGTAGGGTAGCGGTTTTCACATCTGCAATGTATACAAAGTTTCAAGGTGGATACATGACATGCATTTCGAGAACATAAACGTGTATTGGTCGTACGTATGCAATCTATTAAATATTAGCTCCACTATTACATGTGGATCTAACAGCAGACAGTTGTAGCTCATGTCCACCAATCAAAACCTTAGTTGCAGAATCATGCCAGTGATTTAAAAATAATTTGAAAACATTCCATCATATGTAAACTGTACTGTATAATTCTTAATGAAAGCTTTGGGTGGATTTATCTTTTTCATGGAGCAATTAGCTTAGTATAGTAATAAATGAAATAAAAAAATAAAAATGATTGAGCGACCAAGTCAGTGAGTTTTATCAGAGGTAAGATGGCATAAAAAGATTCAGAAATGTGTGCCAAAAAAACATCTACAGTTTAAATATTAGTTAGTGAGATAAGAACAATTTCAGAACAGATCACCAAATAAAATGTATCGGCTATTGGGTGTCAAACTATGGTAATGGAAACAAATAAGGTGATGATCGACATCAATATAAAACTTCAAGATTTAAATTAATACAGTGTAAAGAACTGTGCAAAAATACAAATATCACAGACAGACACTGACTTTTACTCCAAATTTCAATTTGTAGTATATTGGCTATTCTCAAAGAGAATGTTACACCCATGCACCACGGTGAGGTCACAGAGACCAAAAATGTACGATGTCCATCGCATTCACAGCTTGATCATTTATAAAACAGCCTTTATGTTATTTTTGGACTTGCTGAGATCATCACGAACTCAAAACATAGGACCGGAGTAAATCTGCGCATTCGTTACATTGGTGGGCACAGAAAGGTCAAATCATTCTGAAGATGTACTATAGTAATCAGACCTCTTTACACGACAGAAATGCAATTCCAGCCAGTCATAAATGGCTTTAATTAGCTTCATACTTGAGCTATTGTATCAAATAATGCTCAGATGAATATTAATATATGCCTTGCTGGGCGACAGGCGCCATCATTGGTATGGGCTGAGTAGTGCTGCAGCCGTCGGCTGATGTGTACCGAGTCCATAACCTAGAAGCCGGCGTCCAGCCAAAATCAATGATTGTTAATGTCTCATTTGGGCGGTGTAAGACCACTACCCCTCTTTCACTGGACAACTAAACAATATCACCTTGCCCACAGGCATTCGGATCATGGTTGTCTTTGGCTCGTTTCGTCCTCTGGTTACTGGTATTAACTAAACACCCAGAAACTCCAAACAGGACCCGAACACCCGCGCACTGTCCTGGACAGATATCTCCAGACATCTGAGGTGCGTGTCCAGAACAGCGTGTCTCAACCCTTTAAAGCCTAGTGTATTCAAATGAGTGCATACTTTATAAGCACAAACACTGTGCAAAAATTAGATATTTTTAATGCATAAGTATTGAAAATTTCCATATATGTCTAATATCCTCAAAATAAGTACAATTTACTTGAATGATTAAACTTATATTCGCACAGAGCCAAACATTTAAATGTGTACTCGTTTGAGTACAATAGGCACCTACGCCAACATGTTGTTTATCTTGTCTTTTCTCTGCACTTGGTGATCTGCTACATTGTTCTAATGGTGTGTTAAATGAATTTGATATGTTTTTTCTCTGATTGCAACAAATATTTTTAAAATCTGATGTAATAATTACTTTTGTACTCATACGAGTACAGCCCAATGTACTCATATGAGTACATTTAAAAACAAATAAAAAAATAAATATTTATTTCAAATATACTCAAACGTGTTTTCAAATGATGCTATGTTTATTCACAAACCAATATTGTATCTGAATTCATGCTAGTTTTGTCACGGGCATTAAAGGGTCAAACTTAATTACCAGCTTCGGTGGCGTCGTGGTTAAACCATCGAACATAAGGATGCTAGGTGCAGGGTTCGCAGCCCAGTACCGGCTCCCACCCAGAGCGAGTTTTAACGACTCAGTGGGTAAGTATAAGGCCACTACACCCTCTTCTCTTTCACTAACAATTAACAACTAGCCCACTGTCCTGGACAGACAGCCCCAAAAGCTGAGGTGTGTACGTACCCAGGACAGCGTGCTTGAACCTTAATTGGATATAAGCACGAGAATTAGTTAAAATGAAAACAAGACGAAACTTAATTGGAAATAACCATGGAAATAAATTAAACATGTAACAAATTGACACCATCAAAACAGAACCACAAAACGTTTACCCAGCACACATTTGTAAGATAATACATGAGCTGTCCGTGTTATTTTCGTGCTGTTGTAAAACTGATTTATGTGGGATATAATCCTACTAATGAAACAAGATCAGTCATTTCATGTTCGTATGTCGGCCAAAACAATATATACTATCATATTTCTAACTGCGAAGCTTTTAGATGTATTGAACGGGGTGTCACACAATCTAGAAGATTAAACTTTATGTGGGAATAACTGCATTTTGCACTTTAGCTGTTGTCAATGGTTGAATGTAACAAACATCAATAATCAATAACAGTAAACAAGTACATATTTTACGGACAGCGTAGCACAACATGAAAAAGACACACAAACTGTGTCGTAGCCACACAAATGGTGTAACAATTAGAGTGAATATGAAGAACATTAAAAACTGTATAATGTGTACTAGCATTAGAATATTATTATTTATATGAACCATTCATAAGTTTGTTTTGTTTAACGACATCACTGATAGAAATGTTTTATTTAACGACGCACTCAACACATTTTATTTACAGTTATATGGCGTCAGACATATGGTTAAGGACCACACAGATATTGAGAGAGGAAACCGGCTGTCGCCACTTCATGGGCTACTCTTTCCGATTAGCAGCAAGGGATCTTTTATATGCACCATCCCACAGACAGGATAGCACATACCACGGCCTTTGATATACCAGTCGTGGTGCACTGGCTGCTACGAGAAATAGCCCAATGGGCCCACCGACGGGGATCGATCCCAGACCGACCGCGCATCGAGCGAGCGCTGTACCACTGACATCACTGAAACACATTGATTTATTAATCGTCGGCTGTTGGATAACAAGCATTTGGTAATTTCGATATATGGTCTTAGAGAAGAAACCCGCCACATTTCCCCGTTAGTTGCAAGGGATCTTTTATATGCATCATCCCAAAGACAAGATGGCACATACCACGGCCTTTGATATACCAGTCGTGGTGAATTGGCTGGAACGAGAAATAGTTCAATGGGCCCACAGAGCAGTGTATAGCATTCTCGGTTTCAGTTCTATTTTTAGTGGATTTTTTTAAACCTCAAATGTGAATGAAAAAGTAAACATATTTTATTCGTATATAAGAATATTAAAGCCGATTGACAAATTCAACAAAAGAAGGTTTTGTCCTTCTCCGTCCCCTAAAAAAGAACTAACTACCTTTCAGTGATATCTTCTTGTATTTTTGTAGTTCTTTACTTTGAACCGGCCTCGGTAGCGTCGTGGTTAGGCCATCGGTCTAAAAGGTGGTGGGTACTGGGTTCGGATCCCAGTCGAGGAATGGGATTTGTTATCCAGATACAGACTCCAAACCCTGAGTACTCCTCAAGGCTCAATGGGTAGGTGTAAACCACTTGCACCGACCAGTGATCCATAACTGGTTCAATAAAGGCCGTGGTATGTACAACCCTGTCTGTGGGATGGTGCATATGAAAGATCACTTAATTCGAATCGAAAACGAGCTACTCTCGATCTACTAAGTTCAAAACTATACTAGCTCCGGTACCATTTCCATTTTGATCGACCGTTCAAAAAACTGCGCCAAAATTCCTTCATACTGAAATGCGCTCCTTTTCTCTTTGGCATATTAACCGGTCCATTCAAAATTCCATAGCCCCACCACCACCACCCACCGCCTATTATTGATCTTGATCGGGCTGCTGGTGCTTTCTTGTACCTGTCAGTGCGGGCGGTCCCTCCTTCTCCCCCCCCCCCCGACCCCAACTTTCTGTCTCGGACGAAAGAGTTTGCTCCGCAAGCTATTGCGCCCACGACAGGAGTGCGCTATGACAGTTTGTTCTGAATGTGCACGTTAAACCCTTTGACTGATTGAATCGAAAAGAGTAGCCCAAGAAGTGGCGACAGAGGGTTTCCTCTTAATATCTGTGTGGTCCTTAACCATATGGCTGACAACATATAACCGTAAATCAAATGTGTTGAGTGCGTCGTTAAATAAAACATTAGCAGCAAAGGATTTTTTATATGCACCATCCCACAGACAGGGTAGTACATACCACAGCCTTTGATATACCAGTGTTTTGAGCACAATTTACGTAACTCCCTGGACTATAAAGAGGACACTTCAAACTAGTGGACATCTGTCCTGGACAGACAGCTCAAATAGCTGAGGTGTGTGCCCAAGACAGGCGTGCGCTATAACAGCTTGCTCTGAATGTGCACGTTAAACAATAATGAAAAAACCCCAAAAAAACTAGTGGACAGACAGAGCTCCTTGACGTCCAATAGCTGATGATAAGATAAAAATTCAATGTGCTCAAGTGGCGTCGTTAAATAAAACAAACTTTACTTGTCAGCCCGGTAAGGCTTTGTGAGAGGAGCCAAATAACAAACCTAATTAGCATATGCAGGCACTTAGCATTAGTGACTGATCTATCTCTCTCTCTCTCTCTCTCTCTCTCTCTCTCTCTCTCTCTCTCTCTCTCTCTCTCTCTCTCTCTCTCTCTCTCTCTCTCTTTAAATGTAAAATATTAAAAATGACGTTGTATTGCAAATTACTGACTGAATGGGAAATGTAGATAGTAAAAAACATGTGCGAGTTTATAACGGCTGTAGTTTTATTCGTGTTATATAGTAAATTACTAAAAGATGATAACGCATCTTTAAGGTAGGCTAATTACAATTATAGACACCGTACAACAAATTAAATTATTTATATTCACTACAAACATGTCACTCCCAGGTCATGACTGTTGTAATTGGTTTTAGATTAGATTTGTTTTGCTTAACTCGGTTCTAATCCGCTGTGTTATTTTAAGATAAAAGTGGTTGTTTGTTAATAATTGACACACGGGGGAGGTATGTGTACTCATAGTCACCTTCCATAAAATAAATTGTGTGAGACCCATGGACATATAACAGTGAACCGGCCTCGGTGGTGTAGTTGTTAAGCCATCGGACTACAGCCTGGTAGGTACAGGGTTCGCAGCCCGGTACCGGCTCCAACTCAGAGCGAGTTCTTAAGGGCTCAGTTGGTAGGTGTAAGGCCACTACACCCTCTTCTTTCTCACTAACCACTAACCAACTAACAACTAACTCACTGTCCTGGACAGACAGCCCAGATAGCTCATGTGTGTGCCCAGGACAGGGTGCTTGAACCGTAATTGGATATAAGCACGAAAATAAGTTGAAATGAAAAATGTATAACAGTGATGAAGGTGTGACGGTTCGCGTAAAAATAATCCATTAGCTTGTGTCACAGTATGTTGCCTCTATTCTACACCAGACATCAGAGGTTATAACTCAGTTAATGTTATGTTTTTGATTAAGGATGCCAACAAGGGTTGTGTAAGTTACTTTAGGAGGTCGCGAAATCCTTTGAGTATTCATGTATATTTTATTAGGCTCTAATTACTAACAGAAATCTAAACTTGGCTTCCTTATTGATAATCGAATTTTGTTTGATCAGGCACGGGGGAGCTGGGAAGAGCCAACCTAACCAATAATTCTGAAGCAAAAAAGATATCCATAACTGGTTCAACAAAGGCCATGGTTTGTGCTATCCTGTCTGTGGGAAGCGCAAATAAAAGATCCCTTGCTGCTAATCGGAAAGAGTAGCACATGAAGTGGCGACAGCGCGTTTCCTTTCAAAATATGTGCGGTCCTTAACCATATGTCTGACGCCATATAACCGTAAATAAAATGTGTTGAGTGCGTCGTTAAATAAAACGTTTCTTTCTTTTTCTTTCATCCAAAGATTAATTGTAGAATTCAGGAAATTGCATTTCATGACATCTAGTTTTAAAACGTTTACTGGGGGAGGGGGGGGGGGGGTGGAGCATACGCGTGAACTCACTACAAACTTTGCTTTGCGTCCTCGATCTGTCGTTTATTCCAGCACTGTCATTATTTTAATAAGAATTCGAGGTTATGTGTAATCTAAGACACGTACAGTTGTAATTGTACCAAATCGACACGTGACACATGGTGTATGTAACGTTATTAAAACAGCAGGTTGAAATAATAAAAACGATATTTACCTGTATTGCAAAAAAGAAACGAGACTTGCAAGTTAGATGCAGGTATTGGACTAGTTTTAGGGCCGTACGAATGATACCTATATTTGGAGATTGTGGGAAGGACAAAGCAACATCTTTGGATGACTTCAAACGTGATTTCCTAGCACTTGAGGAATAAAATAGCAATGATATGGAGAATAGTGTTTAGCTGTTTTAATGGTTATTTGTGTTTTTATATTTAAAAAAATATTTGTTTAACGACGCACTCAACACATTATAAACACGGTTATATCGGCGTCGGACATATGATTATGTCGAGTAAAAATCCCAGTGGTTACCTGACGGGGATCGATCCTAGACCGAACGCGCATCAGGCGGACACTGTACCACTGGGCTGGGCTGCCCGCTGTTTTTATATAAGGACAGAAAAGAAGACTACACAGCCACCCCACCATCACCACGATGATGCATGAAAAAAGCTGTGTTTGTCATTAATGAAATATATTAACTGATAGGCAGGTGAAATTGGATCTGTAGCTAAACTTGCATTATGATGACGAGAATCTTTAAAAAAAGGTTATCTCGCTACGCCATTCTATAAAATATTGTACTAATGCAAAAGACAGCTGTAAATTTCGTTTTTTTTTTTTTTTTTTTTTTTTGTTGTTGCTATCAACGGGTATCTTTAAAGGGGAAGTAAACTAAAATATGAGCCATATGTGTTGTGAAAATGCATAATTGGACCATCAACACATACTGACACTTTAAGAAATGAAAAGCGTGTCATTTTAGTATTAATAAAAAAAAAATTAAACGTGATGTTTCCTGCTAACTGGGGCAGCCATTTTCTTTGTTTTCGTTGCGTCCGGTATTCTAGCTTGGGACGAAATGACATCAGCTTCTACCAACTCTTGTATGCACAGTGTAAACAAACATTCAAACAAACAAAAAAGAAGTAATTTACAAGGCGCTTCGCTTTCATCAACCTGACTTGTAAAACATATAATAAACTATTTAACTAAATATATATTAAATTTGCATTAATAGAAAAAAATGCATACTATTATGCATATTGGTAGAGTACGATGGAACAAAAACGACCTCTTAAGATACCCCAAGTGATAACGTTCTTTTCTTTGGGACTACGTAATTGTTCAGTTGTATGATTTTAGATGGACCAATATACTTAAGAGGTTTATAGAATGATTTACGGTAATAAAGCATAACGGCTGATAATTCATTACCATTTTAGCAGTGGCAGACATATTCCATTACCCAGTGATGTTAAAACAAAATACGGCCTGTCCGTAATTCTGTGTCTAGACGGTGGTAATTAATGGCTTGGCTGCCAATCTGGAATCACGGGTGGAGCCAACTGAAAGCACCGGGTATAGACCAATTAACTAAGAAAATACTCCGTTTATCATTTCAGTTAAAAATATGATACAGTCATTTTTACACTTTGACAATGGTGGCTTATTTTGTATTGTAAAATAATATATATTTATTGCTGACTTACTATTACAGAACATTGCTCAGTACTCAGATGCGTTTATTTCTTCAGTTCTAAGACCCAATTCCTGGCGTGGCGCGTTAAATATTACGTAACCACTGGCTCGCCAGAGGGCGTATTCACTGGGATGGTACAAAATGGCTGCACCCGTTATATATAATAGCCGTCACATTTAACCATTTTATTAATTAAATGTAATAATATGCTTGTTGATGTTAAGCAATAATGTGCATTATATATGGTTGAATATGAATACTAGCCCAAAAGCCTTACTCTTGCATTCCTTTAACTGTCTATGCAACATATAATTAAGTCTGGTTGCTATTTATTGATACAACATAGGTAAAAAATGTATATAATTATGTACCTGTTGTAATCTTTGTAGACGTGATATAAATGAATGAAATAATTAGGTCATTTTCCAAAACCGTTTGGTAACAAAATGTA
The DNA here is from genome assembly GCA_016106625.1 of Dracogyra subfuscus. Taxonomy (NCBI): domain Eukaryota; kingdom Metazoa; phylum Mollusca; class Gastropoda; order Neomphalida; family Peltospiridae; genus Dracogyra; species Dracogyra subfuscus. The sequence continues at coordinate 23,568 of JAECMU010013223.1, forward strand.
GAATCCAGTTTCGGAAATACATTTTAAAACGTTAATCTCTTACATTGGAATTCCACAGAGGAAACCTGATACCTGGTGTCAATGGGATTTTTTAACTGCATTTGTATGTGACCTGGGTTATAAGTAAGATCTAAAATGAAACTGAAGAATGTTTTGTCAAAACCAAAGTTGATGATCTGTTACAAATGCTTAAAGGGACAGACCCTAGTTTCAACCCATGAAAATGCACACGAAGTTCAGTTAATCTACAAACCTGTAACACATTTTGGATAAAGTTAAAACTGAGTTAAACATGAGTCTGTGCCTTTGAAATGGTGAAATACCCTCTAAAAATAGACTAAAATTCGACTGCATAACTGTTACTTCTCAGACGCACGTGCGGGTTTTTTTTTAATATGTGCAATGCCTTTTGTGATATTAAAATCACCAGCATGACCAAAAACAATCCGAATGTGCGGAAATGGATAATCTAAACAATAAAATCTAAATAAAGTATGATTTCAGTGATCAAAAACGGCTCTAACAGTCAAAACTATGCTTTAGTGTTTAAAAACTAGGGTATGTCCCTTTAAATAAAATCTTACAAATACACTCGAGCTTTCAGCGTTAATAACCCGATAATGATTTCAGTCACGTTAAGTTGAGCAGGATGCAAGTTTTTGAAACGATGGTGTTTTTGGCTTTAGGATGCATAATTGACAAATGTGGTTAAAAATTCACTGATGTTTTGGCTATATTATTCTATAGGCGGAGAGAGATGACCATGTTCAATAGAAAAACTGTAATATCTTCGTATGAGTACAAAAAATACTACTAGAACAATGAACTCAACAACTTACCAATTGCAACCATGAATTCGTCAAAATTATCACTTTGATAGATTTCCCAATGTCCACAGAAAGATGCCATTTCTTTTTTATCAAGTGTTGCCGACTTATAGCAAGAAGCCTATAAATAAACGTACCCTACGGTTCGAAAGGCCAAGTCTTTACAACGTGTGCTAAAGCAACTTGGCCAGCCGGAAATCTAAGTTCAATAACTGAATAATGGTACAAAGTATCTCTAGTCGTCTTGCCATACGATCATCGTTATATCTAAATATATAGTATGAACCACGCCATATGCCATAAAGCAGGCTTACTCGCAACCAGTTAAAGTTGCGCTGTTTCTTGTAAAACCTGATGCTACTAAAATATCCATGCATGCGAGGGCCAAAGATGTTGACGGACTACAAATTAAGCATCCGGGATTAAAAGAGTGGGAGTTATAACACGCAGCCGTTAAGATATTTTTCGCCCAAAAACTCATTCGAAATTTGAATAGAATGCGCTAAATAGACAATACTACATGAGAAGCTGTTAGATACCATTTATCTTACAACCACTTGTTTTAAAGGGACATTCCTGAGTTTGTTGCAATATTTTAAGATGTTATCGACTAATAAAATACTTCTACGTTTAAACTCACATATTAAATATATTTTCTTGTTTAGAATATTAGTGGCTCTATATTAAACGTGTTTCTGATGGTTCTAATATTTGTACTAGGTTAATTTTCATTTTATTTCCTAACAAATATTTTTTCGTACGTACGAAATTATATGAAAACGAAATCCAGTTTGAGCTTCGTACAAATATTAAGGCGACCAGAAACACATTGAATATACAAACATTGATATTTTAAACAAGAAAATATATTTAATCTGTAAGGTGAATCGTGGAAATGTTTTATTAGTCGGAAATATCTTACAATGCAACAAACTCGGGAATGTCCTTTTAAAACTTATCTAACGATTTATTAAAAATAACGAATGCTGTTCTAACCAACGTGTGCGTAAGAAAGCTTTAATTTTGTTACGTTTAGTTTGAAAAACTCGAACTTTAATTTGGCTATTATTTTTTCGACCAAATTCGCCAAATTGCTAATTGTTTTTTTTGAACAGAGCTTAAAGGGACATTCCTGAGTTTGCTGCAATGTTTAAGATGTTATCGACTAACAGGGACTTTTTAACGAATATCAAATATATTTTTCTGCACAAAATATTAGTGGCTGTATACTAAATGTGTTTCTGATCGTTCTAATATTTGTAACAGATTAAATTTCATTGTATTTCCTAAAAAAGATTTTTTTCGTAGGTACGAAATTATCTGAAGACAAAATCCAGTTTGAGCTTTTCACAAATATTAAAACGACCAGAAACACATTGAATATACAGACACTGATATTCTAAACAAGAAATTATATTTAATATGTAAGTTTAATCGTAGAAATATTTTATTAGTCGGAAACATTTTACAATGCAGCAAACTCAGGAATGTCCCTTTGACTAGCACCAATCCTACACGAAGAAACACACTTTGCTCTACGTCCCGACGAGAAAGTATAGCGCAGGTTCAATGTACATAGGGGTGTCGGGTTTCTTCGTGTAGCGTTGGTACTGGTTAACAACATGTTAGTTTGTATGATTTTCAAAGTCTGTAAATATTATTTGTGTCAGTCCTCTGCTGTGCTGCTATATAGTTATTAAGTCACATGATTGTCACATCGTCTGCTGGAACAACTCTCTGTACAGATATTTGGCAAATAGTAGGTTTTAACATAACTATCTTTCTGGTTGTCTGTTTATATATATATATATTAAAACTCTGAATGCATCAAATATGGTATCTTTTAACAAAACAATTTTACCATTTATAACCATTCATTTGCTAAATTTATAACACAACTCCAACACAACAGAACTGATGTATTCGTTTTCCAAAAATATTATCTGTTAACACTGGTTCTCACGAACTCCATTTTGTAATTTGATTTAAAATATTTAAGTTAATTTTTATAAATTTTATAAGTAGGGCCTACATGTTACCGAAACAGATCGTGTAGTTAACAATTTTTAAAGGGATATTCCTGAGTTCGCTGCAATTTTTAAGATGTTATCAACAGAGACTTTTTAACGATTGTAACTACATATAAAATATCTTTTTCTGCATAAAATATTAGTGGCTGTATATTAAACGTGTTTCTAATCGTTCTAATATTTGTACTAGGTTAAATTTCATCTTATTTCCTAAAATATTGTTTTTGTCGTATGTACGAAATTATTTGAAGACAAAATCCAGTTTGGGCTTCTTAGAAATATTAAGACGACCAGAAACACATTTAATATATACACTGATATTCTAAACAAGAAAATATATTTAATGTTAGTTTAATCGTACAAATATTTTATTAGTCGGAAACATCTTTAATACAATGTACCAAACTCAAGAATGTCCCTTTAAGTCTGATGCATGCTAAAGTTCTTGACGCATGTGCAAAAACCTTTGCTACATAGCTGCCATTTTAGTGCTCATTTGAAGCGAAGATATACGAATAAAAAGTAGCTATTTGTATAACAAACATATTGGATGTCAACATTATGGTAATTCATACTCGTAGTCATCAGAGGAAACCCGGTAAATGTTTCCTAATGGAGCAAGGGATCTTTTGTATGCACTTCCCAGATAGGAAAGCACATACCACGACCTTTGACCAGTTGTGCTGCACTAGTTGGAACGAGAAAAAAATCAATCGGCTGTATGTGTTTTTTCCACAAATAATGTATCCTGCATTAAATCGTATGTTTTAATCATCGGGAGGCGGGGTATATTTTAAAACGAAAATTCGCTTAAAGCAGGGGGTCAACTCCAACACCACCCCATCCCCCACCCTACTCATGTTATGTCCCGTCCAAAATTCTCCCCGCATTAATTGTTTGCAGAGTGATCAAACAAATTGAACTAAGACCACATTTCTATTATGATAAGAATCACCAATCATATATTATAATAGACATGGTAGAATATCAAGAAATACTGTGCCAAGTATTTAAAACCCCGCTTTACCGGCCTCGGTGGCGTTGTGGTTAGGCCATCGGACAACAGGCTTGTAGGTACTGGGTTCGGATCCCAGTCGAGGCATCCACTTGCACCAACCAGTGATCCATAACTGGTTCAACAAAGGCCATGGTTTGTGCTATCCTGTCTGTGGGAAGCGCAAATAAAAGATCCCTTGCTGCCAATCGAAAAGAGTAGCCCATGAAGTGGCGACAGCGGGTTTTCTCTCAAAATCTGTGTGGTCCTTAACAATATGTCTGACGCCATATAACCGTAAATAAAATGTGTTGAGTGCGTCGTTAAATAAAACATTTCTTTCTTTCTTTCTAAAACCCCGCTGCTTCCGCTCAACTTCGGTGGTCTGGAAAGTTTATGAAATAAGGGAGATAACTCTTAAAACATCCGCTTAGATGCGATTTGTTTTGGAAGTACTTTGGATATGGGGAAAAAATCGGAAATCCAAGGAAGTACCGATTATGACAGTGTTTTGGGTGATGTGTTTTTCAGAATTCCTTTTTAGTGTTTTAATTAAAGTATAAAGTTAACAAAATCACCAGTGTCCAAGAAAATAACATTAATTTTATGTAATTTGTTGGCATTTTTAAAACAAAAAATAACATCATAAAAATGGTCATACACATGTTATCATGATGATCAACATGAAGTGACATGGACACATGCCCTAAAACTTTTAGTAAAAGGCTACATGTTAGCCCAAGTATTTTGCAATTTGAGATCTAGGCAGATATTGAATCATATTCGGACAGTAGACTAATAGTAACGAAAACAAGAGATTGTTTCCTACCACTAATAATACGGTTTGACATATGATTAAATTGCTTTACAATTACACTGATAAACGTCTCTGGCACAATATTTATTATTGTGATGTTTATTGCTGTGCCATAATAAATGTCAAAATGTTAAAAAAAATGGACCGTAGATGTTTACCTTGGTGAACTAATAATTTTCAAGTTCACTGACAGGAAGAAATTTGACTGCCCTTTTCAACAATGTTTCAGTTAAATACATTATCTGGGCTAACTCGATCTGGCACTCGCCAAATTTTGAGAATTTTGAAAGCAGTTGGCAAATTTTATTTTCATTTGGCGAAATAATTTTATGTAATATTAAAAATGTTTAGAAAATAATTGTTGATTTTTGCAAATTGTTAAGGTTAATAGATAGTTTGGTGAAATATTTTGCTCACCCGAAGCACATTATGCAGGTGTGTTGAATAATGAAGAACTTGTTATTATTTATTCCTTTAATCATACAGAATCCCCGAGCAGCAGTCACAAGAAACACAAGAAGCACAAGAAAAAGCACAAAAGACGACGGGAACAAGCAGAAAGTATCAGCTTTACCTCGCCAACTTCCAGCCATCCCAGTAGCGGCAGTACAACCCCGAAACCAGCCATCAAACTCAAGTTGAAGATCGGCACAGAAACACTAGGAACAAAAAGGTACATAAAAGACTGTTGATTTTGGAGTGATACTGTGTTATCTGCCATACTTAGTTACTACAGGCCTCTAAGAATTGAAAGTTTGCATAACCCAAATATGGGTTACGTTTTTTATTTTATCCTGTAACCAATTCATGGCTAGCTCTAGGTTAGCAGATATTTTGCCAAATTATCTACTAAACTTACAGAAACCCAGTTATTTTGTGATAAATTATCAATTAATACTTATTTCACCAAATAAAAATTAAATTTGCCAAATGTTGTTAAAATTCACAGTTGGCGAGTATTAGAGCTAGCTCTGCAGTTTTATTTTGGATAACAAGTTAAAAATACATCATTATGTGAACAGTGACAAATAGTGTAAAATATTTATGATGTCTTTTCATGGGCGTCCGCAGGTAGGGGCAAGGGGGGCATTTGAAACAAATTACATGGAAAATACAAAATGAATAAAATAACATAAACATTTCTCAACAATTCATTCATTTTGTTCTGTTATTTACAGTAATCTTAGCAAAAATATATCTTCACACTTCACACGTCGAATTCAGGATAACATTGCCCCCCCCCCCCCCCGCATTGTTTTCTGCGGACGCCATGTGCCTTTTCTTCTTTATTTGGTTAAGAACAAAAAGTTTATACTGCAAAACTAGACTTGTGCAAACACAATCTAATTAAAATTACCTCCACAATTACATGTGGATCTAACAGCAGCCAGTTGGAGCTTATGTCCACCAATCAAAACCTTACTTTCAGAATCGTGCCAGTGATTTGAAAATAATTTTAAACATCCCAAATTATTCTGAGCATATACTAGTATGACGTTTTTTGTGAATTACAAATGCCAGACTGCTAACAGAACTGCATAGATTAATATTTCGTCTGTAAATAATAATTTAAATATTGACCAATCACTCTTCTCCTTTTATAACGTTATTTGGGAGCATACAAATTCTAAAAATATTGGGCGAGTCTGTTTTAGTGGCCGCAGTACAGCAAACCATACCAATACATACGGGATTGGTTATCAGTCTTCAATTTTATATTACAAATTATTTATTTATTAAAAAAACCTCACCTAAATCAGTCTTCAGTTTTATATTACAAATTATTTATTACAAAAAATAAAACATGTTTTAAGGCATTCGTAATTCACACGAAACATGTCGTATACCCTCAGGATAATTGGGAATGTTTTCAAATTATTTTCCCTGGCATGATTCTGCAAGTAAGGTTTTGATTGGTGGACATGAGCTCCAAATGGCTGCTGTTAGATCCACATGTAATAGTGGAGCTAATTTTAATTAGTTTGATGCAAACAATGCACAGTGAAACAATCGTTCACGCAGTTTTCAGAGGTCTGTACTGTATGACTCTCGGTTGGCAGTTTATTATTATTCATTTCTTTTCAATATTACCTGTCCTTAAACAAATGCAATTCCCTCCCACGCAAGTGGACTGGTCCGAACATCCCAACATAATGGGATGGCCTAAATCTTCTACAGCATGCACTTAAAAGTTTTCTCCATTGTGGGGTGTCATGAATTCATTCATTCATATCGCAGTCAGAATTACATACAGGTAATAATATGAAATTATACACATGGCTTGAACTTAAGAATTTTTGTCAGATACGGCAATATTTTAAAAACATTGCCGTGGCTAAAACAGCCGACTGATGGCAATTTTGAGCCTGCCTACAGCAGTGTTTTTTCAAAGTGACTTGTGCAGTAAATCAACATGACCAATAGGTTATTTTTCTGTTTACGTATTTTAAAACCACAAATGTTAAATACTAGCATATAATATACACCAAGTATATATAGTTTGCTGTCAATGAGGAGCTTTATCAACAGCAGGAATGTTTAACCAGTGGCATAAACGTGCTGTCAGTGACTCTCCCAACCTGCGGCTGTTTATAAATATGGCAAATGCCATCAGCACGGTTTCTGCCAGAGAGTAAAATGGGTATGGCGCCATATCCAAATTATAATTTTTTAAAGTTAACATTTTGACAAAATTAATGATTCTTATCCTAACCCTAAATGTAACCCATTTTCTTTCTTGGGGAGGCCCCCCTTACCCCCTGATGACTGTGGCTGCATTCAATTTCATAGTGCCATACCCTAAAAGTTCTTTCTGGCAGAAACACTGATCACTGCCGTCGTCAAGTTTGCCCGCCTAGGATCGATCCCCGTCAGCTAACCACTGGGTTTTTTCTCGACATAACCGTATGTCCGACGCCGATATAACCGTAATTATAATGTGTTGAGTGCGTCGTTAAACAAACCAAAAAAAAAATTTATAATAAAAAATCGTCAAGTTTGATTCCTGTATACATCATGTATAACTATCAGTAACATGTGTACTCTTATGTTCATTACTAGAACAAGTAGCTAAAATACAACACTAAAACACTATTTTATCAAATAAAAAATAAATGTATTAATTGGTGATTATGAATTATATAGTTTTTTTCAATTCAGTTTTTCTACAGATGGTAGTTCAGTGTCGGCTCTTGGCATTTTGTCGCCCGATGAACCACTGGTCAACATCGATGATGTTTGGGAAGGTTAGTAAGTTGATTAGTAATTTAGAAATAGTCGCTTTATTTAATTTGCTATCACACAAAAATATGATTGTGAAGTAATTTGTTTTCTGTGGTCTTCACCTCATTTCCATGATACAGATCTATAAAATGTGGCAGTTCTGATTACTTGATGGTTTAATATCTCTTCTTTTAATTTCTAGAACATCCATTTATTGAATTTACGTGTAAATAGATGATAATAACAATTGATGTTGACAGATTTTTATTACATAAATAGGTTAATGAAAATTGATATTGACAGGTTGTTTATTGCATATCTACTCTAAACAGGATTTAGGTTTTGCTGAATACCTAAAAAGGAGACTGATGTGCATTATAATGCTTCTGTGCAATAATTTGGATTCCTGACATTCATTACATTTGGTATTACTCAACTTATATTGAGTTACATTTGAAGTGATATTAAAATAGCTCGTCCCTAAGATATGTTGTGTTATCTTTATTAACGTACAATTTTCTTTTAACATTACCGATCCTCAAACAAAGTGCAATTTCCCCCCCACGGAGTGGTCT
>JAECMU010013234.1:594-14729 GCA_016106625.1 Dracogyra subfuscus
AAAAAAAAAAAAAAAAAAAAAAAGCAGGGTCAGTGACTTTAAAGACATCATGAAGAGAAAAAACCTGTTAAGCATCTATATAAAAAAACTAAGTGTCATGGTTGAAATATTCAGAATGGTAAACTTGTGGGGTCTTATCTTACAATGTCCTAAAATTTAAATTTTGAATGCCATATTACTATTTGCTATTTTTATTCTATATAATTACATATAAAAAAAAAAAAAAAAAAAAAAAAAAAAAAAAAAAATACTGTTTCAAAATGTATAAAAATCACAAATGAAAATTTGATTGAAACAAAAAATATAAAAACATGGAGGTTTTAAATATTTTAAAATATTCGTTTTTAACCAAGAGAAAACAAACCTATTTAAAAAGGTGAAAACAATTTTTGATTTCTTTTGAAGTTAGACTTCCGTGATCTATTTTGATATCTTACAACAAAATGTATTTGATATGATCACAAACCTGTCTCAATTCTTTTAGGATTGAAAACACTGGAAGAGTACAAATAAAGTAACAGAAAGGTCTGTATCTATGGATAGATTCATCAAATAAAAAAACACTGTCGTGAGATGTATGCTTGTAAAGTTTAAAGATGTAATGAGAGACAGTTGTTGTTTTGTTGTTTTTTTTTTGTTTAACGACACACTCAACACATTATTATTACGGTTATATCGGCGTCGGACATATGGTTATGTCGAGAAAAACCCCAGTGGTTAGCTGACGGGGATCGATCCTAGACCGACCGTGCTTCAGGCGGGCACATGAGAGACAGAATCTGAACGACAAAACCTTTCTCCATGATCAAGACCAAATGTCTGTACACTGCAGAGTCAAATGAACATTCGTCAAAATGGTGAATGATTCCAGGAATCTCTATGGAGTGCCTCGTCTATAGGACAGGCACTCCTGAGGAGAAGGTCAGTATTGTGAAATTTAAAGTGGTTTGTTTTATTTGTTTGGGATGAGTGTTTTTTTTGGTTTTTTTACATTTTGTAACAACAAGTTAAAAGTCTGTTTTGTTTAACAACACCACTAGAGCACATTGATTTATAATCATCAGCTATTGAATGTCAAACATTTGATAATTTCCAAATATAGTATTAGTTTGTTTAACAACACCACTAGAGCACATTGATTTATTAATCATCAGCTATTGGATGTCAAACATTTGGTCATTTTGACACAGTTAGAGAGAGAAAACCCACTACATTTGTTCCATTAGTAGCAAGGGATCCTTTATATGCACCATCCCACAGACAGGATAGCACACACTATGCTATTTGATATGCCAGTTGCGTTGCACTGGCTGGAACAAGAAATAGCCCAATGGGCCCATCAACAGGGATCGATCCTAGACCGACCATGTATCAAGCGGGTGCTTTACCAATGAGCTACGTCCCGCCCCTGTGAGACTGAATGTCAGTAATGTGGTTAACTTGCTGACACAATGGATGAGAGTTTTGGTTGCAGTCATTCTTTTCTTTTAGTGTTGATTATCTCTTAATTCTTTCCATCAGTATAATTTTAAGAAGAAAAACTTTTGCATAAAATTCACTAAACATGACATTCTGATAGACCAAAGTAAAAGGATGTCCTGACATGACAGTGTGGCACAAGATGAACAACAAATTATTTGAAATTTGTTTGAGTTATCTTACTGGTTAACAGGCTTGTGATCATAACAAACTGCTTTTTACACAACAAGCTTTATACAATTAATGGCAACCAAGTAGCTTGATCGGTATTGCTTTTGTGTGCACTTTGTAAGGCAGGCAATGCATATAATGAAAAAGAGATAAAAAATATATGTACATATGCTAGCTAAGATAGACTAGAATATCCCACTCCAGTGACAAAATTACCTAATAAAGACCTAGTATAATAATAATAATAATATAATAATAATAATAATAGTAGTACACATGTAAACAACCAACAATCAATGAATGTAGCATGACAGAGTAGCACTTTGGATGAAACCAATGTTACAAATAAGATGAAATGTTTCATTCAAACAAATATGACGGCGACAATGATAATAATGATGATGGTCATGATGATGATGAATTTTTAATGTCAAATATGACAATGAAACTAATATTTTGATGATGAATGTTTTTTCTTCTTCTTTTTTTTTTGGTAAATGAACACAAGCCAATACTGGTTATCTATCTTTACACTGAAACAATTATTAAACAATAAATGACAGCTTCACCGGAAAAGGTTAATAGAAATTGTATAGAACCGTAGTTGTACAGAAAATATCATTTATTAGCTATAATTTATGTCTCTATAAACAGACAACCGAATAAGCTGAAGAATCACTTTAAATATCAATATCTACAATTGTTCAATGACACTATTTAAAATTAATTGTTCAGCTTCAAACAATATCAATACATTTTTCATGCACACATGTAAATTGTCATAACAAAAGAACTGAAGTAAAACACAAGCAGTCGGTCATTCATTAAACATTGCATCAAATATGGAGATTAATTTAGAACATGAAACCAATCAATACGTTTACTATAGTTTTGAAAAATATGCTAAACAACAAAAGAAACATTATTAATTTAATTGTTTAAATTCTATTTTTTAAATTATTCATTTTGAAATCGCAGTAAATTTTGTGTCTGTTATTATTATCAATGCCTTGTGAACATTTCAGGTCCATTTTGAAATTCTATTTACCAAATTAATTTCATTATGAAACAAAAATATTACTAAGTTTGCATTTGTTTATATTTCTTTTGTTTTTTAGTATAAATACTTCATGTTGGCTTTTGGAGTAGAACAAATTGTTGAACTATTTAAGAAGCCTTAGCACTATAAACATTTCCAAAAAACATGTTTTATAAACCATCAAAATTATAAAAAGGGTGCTGATATTAATCACACACGTACACAAAACATCCGTAACAAAATAAGTTAATTAAATCGAACATATTTGATTTCAATATTTCTCTGGTCACAAAGGGTTAAAATCATACCGAAAATCTCACATCATTCATATAAATTGCATCCTTTACAGCAAACAAAATTTAAATGTTTAACTTTTTCCACCATTTGGGATTTTCGTGAAGTGTAATATCGACTAACAGTTGTATAGGTAATATAATCATTACATAGCTTTATATCAAGTTAATCATGGCATTAACTTGAACTTGAAAAAAAATAATTAAAAAATATGGAAGCTCACAGACCAAAACTAGTGTAAAACTAGTTCTAAAAATGTATATTAGTTAAGTACACAGTAATATACATGTAGTAGAGCAAAAAAAACGAACTCAAAACCACCCTCTTTTTCATAACAGTATGTTAACTTGTCTTTAAATGTTTCAACTGCTTAAGCAGAAGTTCTATTAAAATACACAACTTCAATAATTGGGGTATAATTTAACAATGATTAAAAGTCCATTTCCTTTAGCTTTATAAAATATGCATCATTTTCTGTTGGGGGTCACTGACTAATGATCACAGATCAAAGTTTTAAAATTAAAAAAAAGTGTCTCTCAAAATGCAAACACAATCTGCTTATAAAAATCTTTACAAAGTGGAGTTGGATTATTCTTGCACAAAATAAAAACATGTTTTTGTATAAAAAATTTTTTTAATGCACCTTAAAGGCATACTGTCAGAGATTTCAGGACCTTATTTCTATAAATAAAATTAATAATAAATCAAAATTACATTAATTTTTACAGACCAAATATAGCTATTGCATCACTTTAACTACACCATGATGGAGTGAAATCCATGTCAACCCTCTCAGCAATGTTAGTTTTTTTAATTATGGACCATTGCCATAATTCAATTTTTTTACAAAATATCATTAATAAGTGATGGTTGAATAAAGTACATTTAGAGACAATTCAAATATATACATTTTTAAGTAATACTTTGTTAGGCCATGTAATAGGTCAGTGGTTTATGATAACATGCCTTTAAAAAAACAAGATTTCTGAAGAATGTAATGTCTGACCTACCATATACATTTTCATTGCACTGTGAAGAACATCAAAAGGTGCAACTACAAACCAAATTTCATTGACAAAGAACTTGTAGTTTGTGAAACATTTATCAAAATATGATACCAATGTAAAGGTTGATGCCATCCCTATCACCACCATCTGAAAATTAATAGCTGTATTTTACTTTTTTGAAAATTAATAGCTGTATTTTACTTTTTTACTTTATAAAAACAAGACAAATTAGTTGATGCCATCCCTATCACCATTATCATAAAATTAATGCCTGTATCTTAAAGACAAGTCAAATTAGTTTTTAAAGTTTAGTGTTCATTGAATTTGTAGGTCAATTGACCTCATTACTCAACATTCAAATAATCAACTTGGAAATATTGCTTTGCATTATTAGATATATTACCTATCATCAATAGTTTTTAAAATCCTCAAATGCATCCTTGAACATGTTCAACATGGACGTATGTACAAAGGCAAGAACATGGAACCCAATACCCTGTGATGAACACAAAATAAATACAAAAACTGAAGTAAATATCTGCCGCCTCACTTTCATTATTAATCCATCTATCGATTCATCAATATATTTGAAAATTTCAAGTAAACTTTCTCTAATTTGGGTAGAATATTTCAAATCATAAAGTTGCTTTGCTTACAATAATGATTGTAATAAACTGTTTTTATTAATTTGTAACAAACATGTAACAATACAATATATTTTATACTGTACATTATATTGTTACATGTTTGTATGTTGCTATACATAAAATAATCAATTGGTGTTTTTTTGGAAATGCGCACATAAATTATTTTAAAAAAGAAAAAGAAATGCTTTATTTAACGACGAACTCAACACATTTTATTTACGGTTATATGGCGTCAGACATGCGGTTACGGACCACACAGATTTTAAGAGGAAACCGGCTGTCGCCACTATTTCCAATTAGAAGCAATGGACTTTTTTAATTTGCACTTCCCACAGGCAGGATAGCACAAACCATGGCCTTTGTTAAACCAGGTATGTATCACTGGTCGGTGCAAGTGGTTTACACCTACCCACTGAGCCTTGTGGAGCCTCACTCAGGGTTTGGAGTTGGTATCTGGATTAAAAATCCCATGCCTCGACTGGGATCCGAACCCAGTACCTACCAGCTAAAATATGTGTAACTTCTAATTTTAATTATCAAAATGGCTCTCATACATAGATATAGTGAAAAATATGTCATAGTGTTTAAAAACGAGGGTCTGTCATTTTAATGGAATTGAAAAACAATTATTTATAAAACAAATAAGAGTACAAACTGATTCGATGCAATCTTACTGAATAAACAAATTTCAGAACAAATATTAGTAGTAGATTATTAGGGGTCCCATAAAATCTGGCCCATGAATATTTACCTTTAATTACGTCTTAATTTGAGATCACAAATTAGGATTTAATGATCAAAATGAGGCAGCTTGTTTTAAAAAAACCCACAAATTGAATAAGTAAAGTTATAATCTCAACATAGTTGGAAACACAGTAATGCTAATTGCACATTCAAACAGAATCAAGAGAAATACAGGTGCAGATTTAGGTGGGGGATCAAACAAGGGAGACCACCCTCTATTGATCATCAAGTAATTTAATGGTGTATCTGAATAAGATAAAATGTCTTGTTCAGCCATATGTATTTCTATAGACTTGTCATGGATTAAAAATTGCAGTATTTTGTTTACACAAACCATACAAATAATTTACATTTCTATCAGTTTATGTTTGTCTCAGAAGAAAGACTACACAATTCAAGAACTACTTAAAAACAAAATCTGATCTGAATTAATTTACAATCTTCATACACAAAATTAACTCACACGAAACATTTTCTAAACATCAACAATGCCCTACTCATATTATAGAGTTTGCTATATGGTAAAATCCAGCTTCAAGGTCATCAAAGGACCTTGAATCTTAATGCATATGTCTTGTAATATACTCTTTATTAAGAGAAATTCCTCCCATATTTAAAAGCACCTTTGATTTTTGTTTAGCTTTTATTATTACTGTTGTTTTTAAAGTAAACAAAACACCTCCACATTTTCTGGCTCTTTTAGTCACTATTATAATACGGACTGTATCATAGACAGCTGGTTTTCTGTTGGCATTTACATGTACATTAAATCAAAGTAGATCTTCATAAGCAAATAATAATATAACGAGTACACATATTTTTTTAATTATCATGGAACGGTTGAACTTTCATCTATATCACAACCTTTATTCACAAAAAAGAAATTAAAAATCGATAATTTGAACTATCATGTCAACATTATGCCCTTGTTCTTTGAATCATTAGTTTTAAAATCATTGTTTTCAAACTGACCATAAATGATGGAGACTGACAAAAATCAAATTAAATACCAAATAATTTAAAATATTGTCATCATGACATGTATAATCAAACCATCAATTGATGTATTAAATCTGGCAGGATTATGTGTAAAAAAACAAATTAACAAAAGATAGGGGAAAAAACTGACTTCTCCCTGTCACTTACAAATAAAACCAATGATCTAAAAAAGCATATTACGAGTATGTATTACAAATTGAGGAGCAGATCCGGGGGGGGGGAGAAGGAGGAATCTTAATCCCCTAAGTGCTAACAATAAAAAAATATTAGGCCCAAATTTACGAAGCATGTTTTTTTAAAAACACATTTGTAAATATAGTCTGTTACAAGTATGTATGACACAAACTGTAACAGGCTTTGTAAGCTTGGCCTGTTGTTTTCAATCTAAGTGTATTCACCACTTATAAGTTATATGTATTTATATACTGATGGAAAAAAATAAAGGAACACACAAGTAGTAACATCAAATGCTAACTACAAGCAAAATCCTTGTCCACAAGTATCAGGAAGATAACTGTGTTACTGGACGTCAACTCCACAGTACTGTCATGCAGTGACACAATATATCTCTGTATTTTTTGTGTGTGTGTTTAACGACGCACTCAACACATTATAATTACGGTTATATCGGCGTCGGACATATGGTTATGTCGAGAAAAAACCCAGTGGTTAGCTGACGGGGCTCTGTATTTTATACAGACTCCACAAGTATCAGGAAATTAACCTTGTTACTGGATGTCAACCCCACAGTACTGACATGCAGCGTCACAATACATCTGCTTTCAATCTTATTTGAAAGTGAAGTTATATGTATATATATACTGATGGAAAAAAAATAAAGGAACACGCGAGTAGTAACATCAAATGTTGACTACATCCAAAATCCTCGTCCACAAGCATCAGGAAATTAACTGTGTTACTGAACGTCAACCCCACAGTACTGTCATGCAGTGACACAATATATTTCTGTATTTTATACAGACTCCACAAGTATCAGAAAATTAACCGTGTTACTGGACATCAACTCCACAGTACTGTCATGCAGTGACACAATATACATCTGTATTTTATACAGAAATAACTACTCCAGTAGTGAATTAAATTTGGTCTCAAATACCATGTGTTCTCTATTTGTTTCCATCAGTATACAGTTACTGTTTACGTAGTTGTACGAAGACACCTCCCCCCTTGCAAATCAACCTGGATCTGTTCCTCGAATTTGAGTTTTAAATCATGAATATAATGATTTTGATTTTTAAATGGTGAAAACAGACTGTCACAACACAGCTCAAAAACACATTCAAAAGAATGAATAAAAATATATAAAACTTTTGACAATTTCAGGGGCAATAAAAATTAAAATATAAAATACCATTCTAAAAAGAAAACTTCTAGGTCACAACATAATTGCTAAAATAATCCACATTTTTGTTTGTTATCAGATCTTTGGTATATGTGTGTATGAATGATGAAATGACACGTTAGTAAGTACTTATGAACACATTTGTGAAATGCTAAATAATGAACGTGAAAATAAGCATTGACCGAATCATACTGCATACTGGAATGAAAACCAAGGGAGACAATTTGCAATTACCGGGTTCATCATGTTGGATTTATGATACAAAAAAACACCAAATCAGATGATAAAAATACATGATTTGATGAAAGGTGAATGTTATGAATGGCAATTAGTACCAAAGAGACATTTGTATTGTATATGATAAAGCAATATATTTGAAATCAAACATAATAAAATAAAATATATCCACTACCTGTACCTGTCGTCTAGGATACAAGACACTCATCTCATGTCAATACAAACAAATATAGACTTTAAGTCATTTAACTAGAATTACACACTTTGGTCCAAAAAATTAAAAAAAAGAAAGAAAAAAAAAGAGATTAAACACACACCATTATAAATACTCTGGCATCACTTCATTGCCTTTGCCAGAGTGATCTGCGAGAATAACAATAAATGTCTGTTTAAACTATTTTTAATTGAAACCCTTGAAGGTAATGTGCATATTTTTCTTTTAAAAACATTATCAACCACACTCCATTATAAATACTCTTGCACCCCTTTATTGACATTGCAAAAGTAATATAGGGGATTAACAAATTAAAAAATACATTTCTTGTAAATATATTTTTCATTAACACATGATGGTAAAGTGCCAACCAGAAAAATACACATAAGATTCCGTCTCCGTAGTAATCCACTAATGGTAACATTTGATTGGTAGATATTTTAATGACTATTCACAGATGAAAGGTTACTTTGGTCATACTGTGTCACTGGGTTTATACGTATCCTATATTAAAGTGGATTTTAGAAACAGATTTTAGTCAAACTGCCTGACATGGCAATTTATATTTTAATGTAGATGATAAATGATGCAATGTATATGACAGACCAATTAATGTACATGATTCAGTAATTATAAAAAGCTTGCTAGGCAAGCTGGAAACATTTCTTTTGTTCAAAAATATTTAACAAAGAATAAAAATTCATACAGTAAAAAATTTCACTGGCCAACTTAATTTTATTACTATAATGATTTGATCATCCTCAGTATAAAAAAAAAAAGAAAAAAAAAGAAAAAAAAGTTAGCTTTGTAGGACGTTACATTGGTTACACAGCAAGTATAGGATATATAACAAAATTAAACCATGTGTTTTGTTTAACACCATCACTAGAGCACATTGAGTAGATTAAATAATAAAGTCACTGTGGCATGGAGGGAAAGTTTTAAAACATTCATGTGGCAGAGTGCACCTTTAAGCATAAAAAATAGCTAATTTTGGGCGTTTTTTAAATACACGTACCGTACATGTATGTCTGAATTTAAGATAAGTTTTTCTATATACAGAAATTAAACTATTTATTAAAAAAATTAATAATCTATTTTATTTTATTTTTAAATCCAAAACCAGACAAAACGAAATATGAAATTAGATCAGTGTTACATCTCTTAAACTAGAAAGTAAGGATCTCACATATCACTTTGTTTTCCTGAGCTACACAGCATTATTATGTAACAGAACACAAAGGAATAAGATAGCTATGGCAGCAGTATTGGTCCTAGATTCTTCTATAGGTACATCTCAAGGTTTATAATCCGTCATATCCTCATAATGTTGTTTGTTTTTTGTTTTTTTAAATAATTTCATTTTGGTTTGACACAGGAAAAAATTTAAGTGTTTTGGAAATAAAATAAATAAATAACCCACACCTATTTTTGTGTGTAATTTAGAAGACAGTTGGCTCAGGAATAAATAACATGTTGTAAATTAAAGTGTAAATAAAAGACGTCCTATGTGTTAATGTATGATTTTCATGAAACTTTGAAATTGAGTTTTTATTAGGATGATATCATTTATTTTGAAGCCAACAATGACGTATCTATTATGTTGTGCATATCATGGTGTTGACTAAAACAGTGTAACCTCTCAAAACTGGACCCTCTGTAAACTGGAATTCCCCCAAAACCGTAAGTTTTTAACGATCCTTTAAAAAAAATAAAAAATAAAAAAAAATAAAAAAATAAAAAAATAAAAAACTTAACCTCTCTAAACAAGATACCTTGTAATACCAAACATTTTACTTGGTTAAAAGGATGTCCTGTTTAGAGGAGTTTCAATGTACTAAGTAACTGCTGTCCATCACATATATGAACCAAGGAAGACACAAACTTTGAGAAGAAAACTAAATAATTTACATTTCCTTTCATTTAATAATGAAGTAAAAAAAAAGAAGTAAAAAAATAAATGTACCTTCACAATTAAAAGCATTAATATGAAATTAAATAAATAAAATTTTTTTAAATTAAGTATCTAATATTAAGTAGTTTTTGCCATACATGGTTTGACTAAAATAACAAAATTAGCTAAAGATTAATTTTCAAATTAATGATATTAAAAAAAGATGTGATTTTGTTATGAATGTTTTGTGCAAAATTGTTACCGTTTATTAATTTGTCTTATTCAACAGACTTGTGTTTATTATCTTGCCTGCCCCTTGGGCCATTTCCAGTTCCAACCAGTGTACCACGACTGGCATATCAAAGGCCTTGGTATGTACTATCCTGTCTGTGGGATGGTGCACATACAAGAACCCTTGCTGCTAATAGGAAAGAGTAGCCCATGAAGTGGCAACAGCAGGTTTCCTCTCTCAATATCTGTGTGGTCCTTAACCATATGTCTGACACAATATAACTGTAAATAAAATGTGTTGAGTGTGTTGTTAAAACATTTTCTTCCTTCCTTATCTTGCCCAAGGATAGCAAAAAAATGATTTGGTTAAATCTAAAAATTAAATGTACCAAAAAAAAGCTTTGCGTAACGTTTACTACAATATACTTACTGCCTTCATACAATACAATCATATGTGCCATTTTCTACTAATACAATCGTATGTGCCATTTTCTACTAATTGCATAGTACAGATGAAAAGACTTAAAAAACTTAAAATCTTAAAAATCAGATTATCTACCACTAGAGACATAGATACACACATCCAGTACATGTAAATGAGTGAAATCTGTACAGGGCTTCTAGAATTTTCATAAAATCCACTAGCCATGGGATCAGTGATTAAACAAATTTACTACCCATGATTAAAAATTCACTAGCCCTACTTTACCTAAAGTTAATACAATTTTACTAAATACTAGTAATAATCACATATGTTATCTAAAGAGGGAGATAAGAGCTTAAAACACTAACATTGAGGGGTTGGGTGTGGGCAGGATATTTATATTTACAAAATAGACTTAACTGCACCATTTGACACAAAATATTTACTAGCCGTCGGGCATTACAATAGTAGATATTTACTAGCCCAACATTGAATATCACTAGCCATGGGAGTGGGGCTACCACAATCTAGAAGTCCTGTCCATAGCTGTACTTTTAAGATTGGAAAATTACATGGATTTCGCAAAAGAAATTTGAAAAACACATTTCATATGCTTAATTTACACGATCATACATACAATTTTCAGTGTCCTCTTAGTTTTGTCCCCTGCACATGCTGTAACCTTGCCATGGTGCAGGGGTGTAACATTCTCTTTGAGAATGGCCAATACAGGACAAAATTGAAGTTTTTAGTAAAATTCAGTATCCGTAAAATTCTGTGATATTTGTGCTTTTGTACAGTTCTTTACACTGTTTTTGTTTGAATTTTTATATTGATGTTGATCATCACTTTATTCATTACAATTACCATAGTTTGACACCCAATAGCCGATGTATTTTTCGTGCTGGGGTGTCGTTAAACATTCATTCATTCATTCATTGTTAGTTACTTAATCTTGGTTTAATCAAGCTACATAAAACATTTAAAAAAAAAAAAAAAAATCCTCTATTATTGATGTATACTTAACAAAATATTTCATAACTAATATTGCCACGCCCTACAGCTAGTGAATCAGTTGTATTCTGTATAAGACAAACAGAAATCATTAGAAATATTACTACCTTCATCTGTAATTAATTATAAAACATTAAGCTCAACAAAATACTTTTTTTTATCACGCGTTACTTTTAAATTGTAAAAAATGTAGCATTTTACTTTAAAATACAAAATCCCCCACCCTCCTCTCTCTCTAACACAATCAAGTTTTTTGTTCAAGATACACAAACATGTATGCAGTTTTAAAATTATATTCATTTGTTTTATAACACTGCAGATTGTTTTACTAATAACCATTTCGTACCAACCAGTAAAGTTAAAAGTTTGTTTTGTTTATCGACACCACTAGAGCACATTGATTTATTAATCATCAGCTATTGTATGTCAGACATTTGGTAAATTTGATATACGGTAGTCTTAGAGAGAAAACCCACATTTTTAAATCAGTAACAAAGGATCTTGTATATGGATCATCAGACAGGTTAGCACATACCACAGCCTTTGAAATATTGTTTGTTTAACGACACCACTAGAGCACACTGATGTATTAAGCATCAGCTATTGGATATCAGACATTTGATATTTTTGGCATACAGCCTTAGAGGGGGGAAAAACCCGCTAAATTTTTCAATTAGTAGCAAGGGATCTTTTGTATGCACCATCCCAGACAGGTTAGCACATACCATGGCCTTCGATATACCAGTCCTGGATACCAGTAGTATCACCCATTCACAACTAGTAGTATTTGTATCAGTGTCTGTATATTCAATGTGTTTCTAATCATTCAAATGTATGTAAGTAGCCCAAACTGGATTTGGTCTTCCAATAATATTGTACATTTAAAAAATATACATACCGGTAATAGGGGGGAAAATAACTGTTGGTCTGTTACAAACACTAGCATAATCAGAAACACATTTAATATACAGTTACTAATATTTTATACAGAAAAAATACTTTTTAATATAAAATTACAACTGCAGCAAATTCAGGAGTGTCCCTTTCATATATGCTCAGGTACAAATATATAAAAGTCATAGCACTAATTAGCAAACAATGTGGTCCTCTGCGGAAAAAAGAAGAAAAAAAACAAAAGAAAAAACCCTGATCTGAAAAACATACATACATTGTACTTTGTCAGACTAAAATCTGAAAACGAATGTGGTTTGTGCATTTATTTATACACATGAAAAATGCCCACCCCCAACATTTAAAAAAATAAACTAGTACAATTGCCGATATACTTATAAATATAACTAGGCATAAAAAAACAAACATTTCGTTTCTGGACAAAGGCAAAACTTGGGAGACAAATACTAAACAGAATACATAGTTTAGATAATTAAGTTCCAGCCTTAAAAATATGTTCTGCTTCAAGTTCAGTGTGGTCCTTTCATAATCATAGTCCAAAAACCAGATCCAGAAAACATGCATACATGAACTTTGTGAGACTAAAATCTCGGAGATAAAATACTAAACAGAATATATAGTTGAGAACATTAAGTAACTCAAGTTCCAGCCTTAAAATATGTTCTGCTTGAAGTTCAAACTAAACCTTACAGATCTAGAATAAGCTGATAATTAAGTAGTGAATGAAACAAAGAAACGTTTCTAAAGAGAACAAAATTCATTCTGATCGGGTGTAAACACGAATCTGTAACAAGAACACATTTTGATTTACATAACAATACAAACAATGATCAGTAAACAAAAATCCATCTTATGCATTTGAAACTAAACTTTTGATTGGTCCACTAGTATAATATTAATACTTTTGCAAAAGTAAGAACAAATCTAATTGGTCAACATCAAATGCCTAACCTACACCGGAACAATTTGGTTGGTTAAAACAAAGAAATGCAAGTCAGTGGGTGTTGAAAATATTTCATCCATTTTAAAAATTATGGATTAACAAAATATATAATTAAAATTTAATAGCTTTTGTATTTCCTATTGTAATTTTATGATATGCACTGTGTGAATAATGAATGATCATGGAACATGCGATCATCCTTATATCTAAAGGATGGATAAACCACCATTATATTGTTCAATGTGTATTGTACCGGTAACTTAATAATGTCTGCTTATTTAACTGTAGGTAGGTAACTAGTTTCACATGTTCATATACTACTATGGTTTGAACACCCCAGCCCTCGAAATTCGCGACGGCAATCGGCAATGCCGTCGCAAAAGCTATCGTAAAATTCATTTGCGACAGCATTTCATTGCTGTCGCAAATCTGAGAGTGGTAAAAAGTCTGTAGACATTTTTCTATGAATTTTCCAATTTCAGATCCCAGAAAAAAACATTTATAATCGAGTGTGGCCCAATGT
>JAECMU010013236.1:3112-14912 GCA_016106625.1 Dracogyra subfuscus
CTTTCTTATACCGGTTATAGATCATCAACGACAAAACATCACTTCATAGTAAGCAAGCAAAGAAACAGACAGACCGATAAACGAACATACACCAAAAATATCCCCTTCAAAACAAAACTCAACCCAACCCACCCAAACACTAGACAGAAACTCAACACCTATATTTTAATTTATTTAAAAAAGAGACTGATATTGTTAAATATAATTTCACAAGGAGAACTCATCACCAGATAAGTCTATATATATTCCGGTCATACAGTTTACTATAGCTGTGTTTTTGCTTTAAATTGTCTTGTTAGCAAATATTTAACTTGGCACAACTCGATTAAAATTTGATTTCTTATCATGGCGCGTTCCACCCTATCTAAAGCGTTTGAACCTAATTTTGAGGAATACACAAAGTATATTTACTTATACAAGCCTAAGTAAATTTAATTCCATTGATCTTGGTATGAGCGTGCTTACTCTAGTAAAATATATCACTCTAGTACTTGAAGTCGCGCTTTCAAACCCAGTATTGAAACCTCGCTTTTAGGCTGCTTAAGATGACCATTTGATGAAGTCTGAATTCAAAGTCGCAAGATTACGTATGACAATACATCACTTAATATATAACAATTAATGAAAATATAAAAAAGCTGGGATTTATGTTTGCATCTTGTCACCTTTCGTATACAATTTATATTTTTTTTTTATTTGTTGTTTGTATGAAAGGTCTCGCTATATCATAAGATCGTTTACTAATGCAAATATAAACACAACTACTGTTTTAACAAACGTGTGTAGTCAGGAACCATGGTCAACAATATATTGATGCAAAAAAACACGTTTGTCGTTATGTTTTTGTAATACCGTACTAAATTTTGGAAAAGCAGCCCAAATCTGACTGTTAACATGGAAAATAATACCTTCTCGTATAACATAATTTAACTGATACGAAGGGTAATGAATATTATTAAATAATTAAAACTATATACTATATGTTGCGGTTCTAATGCCATATTGTTTAATTAGAGCATGCTAGATGTCTATTATATACTAGCGACACCTGGTGTAAATAAAGATAAAGAGAAAATGGCTGCCAGAACATATGATACTATTTTTGTTATTAGCAGCAAGTAATATTTTAATTGAAGGATGTACCCTAATCTATTTCACTATTTCATGGGTGGGGTGGGTGGTGGGGGAATACTACTATTATAACATGATTTATGATTGCTCAGTAAGGCACAAAGTGTAGGGGTTCATCCGCAATTAAATAGCCTAAAGCGTGATTTTAAGAGTTATTGTTCGGGACAAGGTTTTCTTATTTAGCACAGTAAAGTAAGTACTTATGTGGGTCAGATCATTTACTTACAAACTATAGTCCATCCCACAGAGAACGCTCTTTTCATACTATGGATTTTACTATTTAAATTATTTATTTCAGAGCCTACTGGTTTCTAAATCGTACACAAAAATAGAAAAACAAATTAGTTTTTTCCAAAACACTTTTACTTTTCTTCTTACGTCAAACCAAACTGATATTATTTACAAAAACATTTATTTTTGAAGGAGAATGGGACGGCCTATAGCAGTCTATACGAGTATTTTCGTTACGAATTTCCGGTTATAATTTTAGCGCTCTGGCACTCTGACCGTCATGTGTGGCTGTATAGCATAGGTTATTACATGAGCGTATGTCAGCAAAAATGTATGGAGTGGAAAAAAGGATTAAACCCTGACATAGTCCTGGTCTTCTCTAGAATATATTAATTAAATTTGTTTTTAATATTCTCATCTATGACAGGTGCAGCCTGCCCCTCCCTAAGGGTACGGCCCTGTTTATTTTTTATTTTTTATTTTTTTTAACGACGCACTCAACACATTAGAATACGGTTATATCGGCGTCGGACATAATATTATAGTTATGTCGAGAAAAAAACCCAGTGGTTAGCTGACGGGGATCGATCCTAGACCGACCGCGCATCAGGCTGGCACTGTACCACTGGACTGTGCTGCCCGCGGCCCTGTTTATATGCACAGTTCCATAGGCAAGACACTTATTGCATGGTGTTTCACATTACACGAAGTTGAACATTTACATTATATTGAATTATGAATAAAAACATCACTAACTGCGATCTCTAAAATAATTCAACAGAATCATATTTAAATACACGTGTTGAAGAATTTCATCCTCATTTTCATTTCATTTCATCATACTGTTGAGATTTAAATTTATTAACATTACGTGTTTTGAAAATTACTTTATTAAAACAATTATATTGCAACAAAAGTACTAGTAATAAATTACTTCTTTTTCAAGAAAACGCGGTGAAATATTGCCCATAGCACGATACTTAAGCATCGAATTCCAATCTTGACTATGAAATAGACTGTTAATATTTTACAGGAATTAAAAGGTAACTCTTAAAAGGTATGCAGATGAAGAAACAGCGTTTTTTAATTTTAAATTTGTTTATAATTATTATTTTAAAATATATATTTCAATGTATTATTTATACGTTCACGTATTTGTATTCTACGCTCGTATGAAAGTTAAATAATTTATCAAAGGAATTAACCATACGCGCACTTTTGTAAAACCAAATACATTTTTAAATTGTTTCTTGAACCTTTAATTCGTACTAATCCAAATGCAATTATTATTATTGTTCTTGTTGTTTTCCTCATTATTAAAAATATTCTAATTCGAAGAACAATTATATTTATATACATTTAATGTTTAAAATTATAAACAAGTCAACGTTTTATGAATACCATCAGCAAAATGAATGAATGAATACAGGAATGAATGAAAGAAAGAATGAATGTTTAACGACACCCCAGCACGAAATCTAGATTGGTTATTGGGTGTCAAACAAAGGTAAGTATGTCCATATGATTATTTGCATTAAAAAAACAAAATATATAATTATAAAACTATAGTACAATACAAATTAAAATATGAAGGTAAGTACATTTTAAAATATTGTATGGAAATCAAAACATTTTTAAAACTTTACAATTAATGTTTTAAAACATTTTGATTTCTACAGCACATTTTAAAATATACTAACGGTCATATGTGTACTGTATTGTAGTTACAGTTACAGTTATCTTCTCGCTTCTGTTAGTTCCTGGAAAAACAAATCATATAATATAATAAATATAAAACTGTTTTCACTTTACTGAAAGTGTAAAGTTTGTTTGTTTTTATTTAACGACATCACTACAACACACTGATTTATTAATCATCGACTATTGGATGTCAATCATTTGGTAATTTGACATATAGTGTAAGAGAGGAAACCCGCTACATTTAGCAAAATATCTTTTATATGCAGCATCCCACAGACAGGATAGCACATACCACGGCCTTTGATATACCAGTCGTGGTGCACTGGCTGCTTTATTGCAAGTGATCGATATTGTTAGGCACAAAAGATTTAATATATAAATTTCAAGATTTCCGAATTGAGGCACGTGAGGCTAAAGCATCAACATATTGCCATTAATCCTCTCTGTGCAAAGTCCGTAACAAAAGTATTAATATATAGGGTGTTAGGAAGGGACGATGGGTGCTAGAATTTTATTAAACACAAAACTCCCAGATTGACTGTTTTTGGCAAATGTTACCCAGCCAAAACCATAAGATCATTTCCAAAACTGTTCTTTGGCATAAATCATGCCTACAGGGTAGGATAGGCCGGCATTAAAACAATATTAAATGTTCCACTATATGTGTACCCTTTTCCCCTTTATATTAATAAAAACGTTAGAAAAAATACATTGAAAAAAAAAAGTGTCGAGAATCCGACACTACCTAAAAAAAAACCTGGGAGGGGGGGGGGGCAGATTTGTTTAAGGTAGTGTCGGATTCTCGCAATAATACAATTTTAAAAGTTTGATGCATGTATGTAAGATTGTTAATTTTGTTTGTGTGTTTATAAATGAGATTTGTTTTTCAATTCGCGTATGTATGCTTTTAAACTAGTACTACAATACCAGTTACAGTATATAAATTACAGAACACTACATTTTAAACTGATTATTAAGTAGATTTTGAATAACATTTCACGGTTCCTTTGGATTTGACGTGTACATACTGTGTGACTTCTCCGTGTTGCACCAAAGACGTGATAATTTAAAGACATATGGCATTTTGTACTGAAGAACACACCTGAGAAACGAGTGGCTGACACCTAATTAAAACTAGGTTTATCGCCTACCTTTGAGTGCACTTGTTCATTTCGTATCTAACGATCGACCAAAAAAACCTAGTTTCTTCTTCTTTTTTTCTCCACCCTTCCAATCTTTAAATTACATGTATGCTCATATTTGTGACTCATTTTGCCCCAACTTCAAACTGATAATGACGACCAAAAGATTAAACCCTACATGTCAATTGTGAAAGCTGAACCGGGCCGAAATTGGTATTATACATGTCGAATTCTAAGCCATGCCAAGACACTTTCTTTTAATCAGATCAGAAATTTTAGAAAAAAAGTCACATAGCAAGGTCTGTTTTTCTTCCAGCAAAAGTTGAGTGACATTTTTGGATTAACTTTATCTCCAGTCATGCCGCGGACGTACATCTCTCGGGAGAAATTGATTCGGGTGTTCTATTTCTAATGTCTCCCATTCCTTGTCTTCGTATTATATTAGAGCAAGAATTATTTTCATTCTTTAAAATGAATTTGGCGCCAAAGATGTCTTGTATAAAATTTGGTTGTGGAAAAAAAGTTGTTTGAGGCGTAGTAATTAACAATCAGCACTCAAAGTGATTTACGTAACGGTTCTAAGAGGAAATAGACATGCTTTTATCTAATCATCACACAATGAAGCGCGAGACGACTCACAAGACGAACTATTTAAACATTAAAAAAGGTGTCAGTTATCAAAATAGAGCATGTCAACATATAGGCGACGAACAAACCAATGTGTAGTGACATTCATATAACGTAAATCATTCCTGATTTTCAAACTATGCTTTATTTGCAACATCATCATCAACAACAAGGACAAAAACAACAACAACAATCGCAACAACAACTAAATATGACAAATATTGAAGTTCAAAAATTATTATTAAATAATGTGCTTCATTTATGTTTCTGTATTTCAAACTCCTAGTAATGTTCTTTTTATTTTATCCCGATATATTGTACTTGAATCCAGCAGACGCATTTTCGTTGATTAAAGTCATATTCCCAACATCAACAACAACATCATCATCAACAATATTATCATCATCAACAACAACAACAACAACAACAACAACAACAACAACAACAACAGCCCTCACTACTAATTATTACTACTACTGTTACTACTACTACTACTACTACTACTACTACTACTACTACTACTACTACTACTACTACCACCACCACCATTATTTGTAGTAGTGATACTACTTACTACTACTGCTACTATTACTACTAATCTAAGAAGCTATTACTATTAATCTAACAAACTATTACTACTAATCTAACACTACATGTAAAAAACGATGGTGTTCTGCCATCATACGAAAATAAAACAAATAAAACTATTAGAGTTTTGTTTTACCGTTGCTAAAATTGTACGCAATAATTAGACTGAGAATGAAAATGTTGGTTAAAAAAGTCACTGTAGACGTTTAAAAATGTAATAAAACCTGCAAGTCCGTAATAAGCGCAACATTATTGGTAAGACCTATTTTGTTTCCATTATGTTGGAGGATGTGAAATAATCATCACCACACAAATTTTTATGAATTTTGCTGCATTCTAAGACAGTGTCTTTTTTGTCTGAAGTTAAAAATAAGACCTTGACACATGAAGTAAATACTGAGTGTGTGGGGTGGGGGTTAGGAGGTAGAGATGTGAACACAGTAAAATAACCAGAACACAAGACACTTAAATTTAATTGGAAATTTTGTGCCCTACCCTTTACACCTATTACCCAATCTCCCCCATCCCTTTGACTACTGTAGTAACGACCAATCGGCCATGAAACACTAATATGCGTGAATATCGATATCAATCATCTTGTAGCAAAATCTACTTCTACAATGGTACTGGTTAAGTAAACTACATTAAGGACAAACAAAAACAAACAAAATAGATAGGACAAAAAATGGACACGGATTTAAAAAATGGAACCGTGCCAAAACGGCCCCAGGCGAAAACGGAACCAAATTGGACAAAACGGAACCTGTATTGGTTAAAACGGAACCAAAATATGTGGAAAATTAAGGCATATAAGGCATACCATCGACGTCCCAAACAGTTGTACTGAAGATACTAATTTACTCTATTACCTTTTTAAACACAGCAACATCTAACAGATCTCATGAAGGAAGTCAGATGTAATAAAGTAAAATGATGTTTATTTATTTATAAAACCAGCAATCGATTTAAAAGCTACATCCATCCCCCAAATATGTTGTGTTTATTAATATTCATTCAATAGGACTGATATTGCGAAACAACCCGTAGAACGATTTAACCTGTAGCGTAAATACCAATGAGGTAAACATCACAAGAAAACTAGCGGCTATGTATCCGGTCGACGTGTGTGTGTGCATTGGAAATATTTCCATATACTTTAATGGGGATTAACAATTAGCAATACAGGTGTAATAATAAACAAAAAATCAATGTGCTCTAGTGGCAGCGTTAAATTAAAAAAACCCTCTCTCTCTCTCTCTCTCTCTCTCTCTCTCTCTCTCTCTCTCTCTCTCTCTCTCTCTCTCTCTCTCTCTCTCTCTCTCTCTTATCATGTGTGGTTCCGTTTTAGACAATACAGTACAGTGCGGTGCCGTTATAGACACAATCGGTTCCATTTTCACCAACAAAAATGGTTCTGTTTTGGTAGTGGTTCCTTTTTAGCATGTTCCCTAAAAATAACCCTACTAAGGTTTTTTTTAAAGAACCTCTTCGCATTTATTGCCAATGGTCAAGTTCATTCGGTGTACACCGAGGAGCAACACCCGTAGAAGTGCGTGCGATGACGTGTCAAGGGTTAATATCGTGATGCCCCGGGTGCCCGAGTACGCAGCTCGACGTGTTAAACTCTGCTATTATACAAGTAAATCATTTATACGTCTCAGAACGGACCCGAACTAAAGGGGAGATAAGCGGTGTTTTATAGAACCTCGCAACAATGTTTAAATTAACAATTAATCAGCGGTATTGTAGCCTCTATCCGCATCGCCTGCTGCCTGGAACGTGCTCGGCGATGATCCCATATTCATTACAAAAGAACGCCGAGCAGGTCTATTCCCTCAATCAATAATAAAACATACGTATTAACTATACATGTTGTTCAGAATAGCTGGCATTTTTTCAATGTTTCTCGCGATGGTCCACGGTAAAGGTGAAAGGTTGGCGTTTCAGAGATGCTTTGGGAGTTTTCAATTATCTGTCCCGTGAGACTATTCCTGCTCGAAATTTAGAGCCAAGAGCGTCTTTGGCTGATTGTTTTGAATAATGGAAATAATAATTATTCAGTCTTTTGGAATTACCAAAAGTAATTCGTAAAACAAATAGCAAAGACAAACATGTATTGTCCACATTCTTATAGACTTATTGCAGATGCTATATACAAAAGTGTTTGTATAGACTTCCATAATACAATGAATAATATATCGTATTATCCACATTCTTATAGACTTACTGCAGATGCTATATACAAAAGTGTTTGTATAGACTTCCATAATAAAATGAATAATATATCGTATTGTCCACATTGTTATAGACTTACTATAGATGATTATCAGATATACACAAAAGTGTTCTCATATATTATGATATTAAAAATATATATTGATCTCTCAATGTTCTTACAGAATTCTCTTTTGTAAATAAAACTGACAAATATAGAACCCTAATATTTATTCTTGCTAACCTCCAGAGTACATAACATTCACAAATATAAAGGAATTTTTATATCCTTCTACACTACGTTGTATACCATTGTTAAAAGATGTTCACTCAAGAAGAGGGTAATTGTTTTCTAGTGCAACAAAGGCACATTTTCGTTTTATTTCAACTTATTTTCGTGCTTATATCAAATTAAAATTCAAGCACGCTGTCCTATGCATACATCTCAGCTATCTGGACTGTCTTTCAAGGACAGTGGGTTAGTTGTTAATGAGAGAGAAGAGGGTGTAGTGGTCTTTACACCTATCCACCGAGTCATTAAAACTTCTTCTGGGTGTGAGTCGGTACCGGGCTATAAACCCTGTACCTACCAGCATTATGTGCGATGACTTAACCACGTCACCACCGAGACCGGTATAAATGAACAAAGACACGAGCAAATTCATTAGTTAAAAATAGGAATAAACGCACAAGTTCATCAGTTGGGAAAACAAATTAAACGATCAAGTTCTAGAGCTAATACGTGCGCTACTTCATTACTTGAAAAAACAACCAATACCCACACTAGTTAATCAACAAAAGGAGCAAATAGACGCACCAGGGCCTCGTTTTACGAAGCAATCTTAGCGCCAACGTCACCTTAAGTACATAACTACCATGTGCAATTAAGGTGGTCTTCAGATCGCTTCGTAAAATGGGGCCCAGTTAATCAGTTGAAAAAGTTTTCAAAAACTAAATAAATGTGCCAGTTCATCAGTTGAAATAGAACATACATGTACTAATTCTTTATTTTTGGTAAAAGAACTAAAACTCACGCCAGTTCATCAACTGAAAAACGAATCAAAGCGCACCTTTGGTTTATTAATTAAAAACAGATCCCGAAGCTAAAAACGTCTTAACGCAAACGTCACAGCACGTCATCGCAACACACTCGAGTATGAAATGTGACACATTTTATGCGCTCTTGTATATCAAAGTAGAAACCTGAACATTGCATTCGGCGCCACACGTGACCGAGACGAAGAAACTCGATTCACATCTCATTCATCAAATCAGTTTTGTTTTGCCAACTTTAGTTTACGTCTTTCACGAAACCAATAAGAAAGTTTTCTCTTCCAGTTTAACGGACAATAGAACCGGTATAAGGATTAGCGTTATTGTCATACTAGTTAAAAGGAAGTTAGAAAGATTATTGTTTGTTTTGTAGCTGTACTTTGCCATACTGTAATTCCAGTGTCTTAGCGTCATGATCTAAAGAGAAGGTTGCGGTATCGGATGACCATCGTTCGTGGATTCTTCAAACGAGGGCGACAGTTTCCTGTGATTTGCAGTGCGCCAAGGATTTAGAAGATTGCCGCATTTTAACTTAATCGACCATGGAGGAATCCAAACCCTCATTAAATTAAAACGACCTAACACAAAGATTTTACATTTCGTCACCATTAACGATATCCCAAGTGTCGCAATTACTGTATGTTTGAAACCTAATAACTGCAGATTTGAATACTGTGCTGGGATGTCATGAAACAAGTTTTTTTAAAATATAAAGTTTCAGTATTTCTTATAAAATTATATAACTGAGATGAACATGAAACTGCATCAAAGAAAGCACAAATTTTGGCATATTTAATATATATTAGTGAATGCTAAATCTGATATATATTTGTACAAAC
This sequence comes from Dracogyra subfuscus, assembly GCA_016106625.1. Lineage (NCBI taxonomy): Eukaryota > Metazoa > Mollusca > Gastropoda > Neomphalida > Peltospiridae > Dracogyra > Dracogyra subfuscus. The sequence goes on from JAECMU010013236.1 coordinate 12,639, forward strand.
AGCCTGCTGTACATCAAGCCAACAATTTACCACTGAGCTACATAAATCCCCATAACGAAGAAGATAAAAAACAATGTATTGTTTTATATAACGTCACACTCAACATATTATAATTGCAGTCCAGGACCACATGGAAGGGAATGAAGGGAAACCCGCCATCGCTACTCGATGGGCAACTCCTTTTGATTAGCAGCAAAAGGATCTTTTATATACACCATCTCACAGTCGGGAAAGTACATATGATGGTCTTTGTAAGACCAAATGTGGAGCACTGGCTGGAACGAGATATAGCTTAGTTAGCCTACCGACGGGAACCGATCTTGGATCGACCGCGCATGAAGCGAGCGTTTTACCACTGTACTACGTCCCACCGTCTTTGACGAAGACGAAGAAGAAAAATTGCACTTTTTAAAAAATATAACATTTTTGCGATCACAACCTACAGTTAAAAGGACGTTTGATGCAAAGAAACAAAGATTTTTAAAACGAAAAAAACAACAACTGTGACACATTCATATACAATGTTAGAGAAGAAACCCAATCTTATAATTATATTTACTTTTATACAGACAGGACAGCACATTCCAAAGTATATGTATATAATGTATACTCAGTACAGCAATAAACACTAAAATTAAGTTACAAAAGTGCTTATTTACTAAAAAGACTATACACGGCACAGATAACTTTTGTTTACCAATGAAAAAAAGGCAAAGGATGAATTTGACATATGTGCAGCTACAATTGAAGTAATAGCAGTGTTCAGACCGCGCAATCTATCTATATTAAGACAAACATGCAGCGGAAGTCTTGACTCCATGTCACGGTGCAAATCAATTTGGCAGCGTCGTGATAACAATTTACACCTGTACTGCATTTCCTCACCTGCGTGTACGCGACTCGGCGTTTTGTCCGTGCGTGACGTACGAGATGCGGACACGCGAGGGGCACACAAAGTCGAATTACACTCAGTTAACAGTCACATGTAAACTAGACAAACAGGATCTTTTAATGTAAAGATGTTTGAATTCAATCTATCTGTTTCACAAATGGTTACAAATGAATTTCTCACACACCAGGGTCCGGGTTTATAAAAGTTTAAAAGCAGAATTTAATTACAAAGTCTGTTTTTGTATTACACGAGTGTAAGTACATACATATACATTGCTTAGATATTCACGTTTAAAAGAAAATAATAACAGGATTCATAAATTCGGCCACAAAATGTCACACCCAAGACATTAACAAGTTATGGGCATGATTTTAATAAAATATTAAGCACAAAGCCAGATGGCCATGTTAAAGCTGCTATGTCTGGAATATTTTTATTATTTAAGCATTTAGAACAGTTAATCCAGTCACATTTGGTGCATATAACACGCCACACTCAGCTTTGGATTCGCTATGCTGGCGTTTCCAAGTTAAAAATAAACCCGGTACTTTGAAAGTGGGACACTTTTGTCGGGCCGACAATGGGCTAAAAATAGCACGGATCGGCTAGTGTTGCATTACAAAAACCGAGCAGTCAATTATGGCAGACACTCATGTCGACGTTCTATACATCGGACCTCACCACAACACACATTATAAAAAGGCGTATGAGTCCGGTGTTTAGAACGTCGCCATGCGTGTCTGCTGAAATTTACAGATAACATGCGTTCGGTATTACAAAATAGCGAGCATTGTTCGAACTGGCTAGTAAGCATTTGACGACATGCGTTAATGACGACAACTCGCGAGTGAATTAAAAGTGCAGTTATGCTTGTATTTGAACTTAGAACTTGATTGTATACGATTGAATCCATACATAGCAGCTTTAAAAATAAATATTTGGAAAAGCCATTCAAAAGATAATATGAAATATGCATGAAAAATAAACATGTCTGAACCTCCAGGCCCGACCTAACAGATAGAGGGGTAGGGACAGTATGAACAAATGTACTCCTTTTGATTTAAATGTTCCTTTTCCCCCAACTGGAGCATGGCCCATTGGAAGAAAATGAAAGGGATGACTTTACTCACATGTAAACCACAGAAGTATTATAATCTGGCATTTTGTCTCTTTACAAATCATTACTGATGTTTGATATTTCCTTGACTATTGTTTCTTAACTTCTTAATTGAAAACCTTCTAGATAGAGATTATGTTCAAAATCTCGGTTGCCACAAAATACGCTCAGTTTCATTCACAACTAATCAAAAATATATGTGTAAATATTAATATTTTAACAAGAAAATGTTTATGCTACAATTTAAAAATATGAAGACACGACC
>JAECMU010013236.1:17771-43582 GCA_016106625.1 Dracogyra subfuscus
TCGAGCCCCCCCCCCCCCCCTCCCACGCCCCTAATGAATACGGGCCTAATCTGAACCAAACTGGTAAAGTTATAAAAACAAATAAGACAACGATATTATGTTAATCGTGTCATCCGTTTTTCTCGCCTGTGGACAGTCACTGAATTTGGACGAGGGTGGTATGATTCAGTACTTTATATCTACGCACCCACACTCCGTTAGATCTGTTTATACTGGACGTGGGCAGTTTTCCGGGTCTCTGGGAATATCGCATACGTTTTGACTGACCATGGCATTGTCACCGTATTGTTTGGAAGTCTTTCATAAACACAGCTTCGAAATAATTGACACGGTGCAAAAACATACACCTTCGCGGAGAAAATATCATCATGGTTCCCACAGTAACGTTCGTGTCATACTTAAGTTAGTCATAATAACGTGTGTACATTATTAGTGTGGGATCTTTCAGAGAGATTCATGTTTATCGTTTTTAGATATATAGACAATGCAATATAAGAAATATGTTATGACCTATTTGCAAACTGCATTATATACTAGTATATATAGTGTATTTAATAGAACTAACAACAAAACTATATTCGTAGTTTAACAAAATCGATCAAATTTTAAAATCAGTGACTTAAAAATTGCAGAAACATATTTTAAAGAACACTTAAAAATCAATACTTTATGATCAATGCATATTACAATTGTATATTCATACGTTTCTAATCCATAAATACGTTGATGTTAATATTTGATTAAGAATTGAGGGTGATACGTTTTGACATTCGTGCAGTATGAACCACTGTACACACCATCAGCGGGAAGCCGTTCATAGACTACACAATACTTACTGTGTAAAGCGGTTCTGTGAACATCAGTTATGACCTTGTTGAAGTTTTATAATGTAAAGTTCATCACGTATTTCTGCAATATAAAATACTTTGAAATAACAATTGAACGCTTTCTTCAGAAAATTAATACACAAAATACGGTGGGTTTATTTGTTTTCGTCAGTGGTCGAATCAGAGAATCCTAACATTATTTCATACATTAATACAAACAATTAATAACATTTATTGATTCATCATTAACAAATAACACAGCGGGCAGCATAGCCCAGTGGTACAGTGCCCGCCTGATGCGCGGTCGATCTAGGATCGATCCCCGTCAGCTAAGCACTGGGTTTTTTTCTCGACATAACCATATGTCCGACGCCGATATAACCGTCATTATAATGTGTTGAGTGCGTCGTTAAACAAACAATTTTTTTTTAACAAATAACACAAACAGTTTTTATTTTAAGTTTGAACTCATTAAACAGCTGAAACAATTTAGTTTGTCTTCTAAGCATTGCCAAAAATATTGCATTATAAAGATTTGTCTAGGTATACGTCGGATTTATATGTCACACGATATCGTTTAGACACAATCAAAGCATTTGTAACTAAAGTATATTTACACATTGGAATTATATCTTTATAAATGTATATACGTTAATGATTTATTTAATACACTCATAGTTATATAAAAGCAGCGATTTGTTTTCACACAAATATTATTATATAATAATTAACCTATGTTTGACTGACCAATGTAACAGAAATAATAATTTTGGTACAGCTTTGTTTTAGTATCCAGTATTTTTTTAAATTATGTACAAGATCAAACATAAAACCGGTAATTAATTTTTTTCTTTCTTATTTTAATTATAAGATTTAATGTATATGAATATGAGAAATAATGAACTGTTTGGAGCTATATTGTTATTTTAATTCATCCGGAACACATATGGCTAAAGTTTGCTTTGTGTAACGACACCACTAAAGTACATTGATTTATTCATTATCCGTTGAGTAATTCTAACAGTCTTGACGAAAACCTGCTATATTTTCCATTAGCAGCAAGACGTCTTTTAAACATGCTATTTCTCAGACAGGGCAACACATATCACGGCCTATAGTATACCAGTCGCATTGGTTGCGACGGGGAAAACCCAATGAAAGAATGGTCTCCTGAGGGAGTTAAAAAGAAAAGAATAGAATAGATGCATAACAACACCTCAGCACGAACAATACAAAAATACCCTGAGGGGGTTCGACCATACGACCTTGGGCGAGTGCTCTACCAAATGAACTAGATCTACAAGGAAGTACTTGAATACACGTTGATACGGTTTCTGTATATACTTCCTGTCCCTTAAACTGACATACATTACATTATCCATCTTGGCAAAGATCAGTCTTGAGTTTATCTTTTGACAAAAAGAAGTTAGGTTTTTGGTCCGAGTTTTCGCTCACCTTTTGAAAAAAAAAACCACAATAAATTCCCTTAATAAAAATACAAAGTCATTCCGCGATTTTATGATCCTTACTTTCCGTGTTCACATTACCTCATCATGAATCTAATAACTGTATTTCCTTACTACGCGGCGACAGGTTTGTTTATCGTTGTCATTTGACCACCACTTTATGAAGACATTCACACGGATGGAGTGGAATGGTGACGTTTGGATTAAAATAATTAATGGTAAGACAAACGTGTCTATTTTGTAATAACTCTCATACACAATAGTCATGTCTAGAAATATTTCGAATTTTATCGAGCATAGCCTACGTCTAAATGGTGTGCACTAAAATAAGCTTTCGACTTCTAAACGGTTTTGGTAAAATGAAGAAAAAATCTTCAAGTATCAAAAACAGTCATATCATACAATTAGTACTAGTATAAAGAAACACAAATCTTCAACATGATAAGAAATATGCTCATCTGTTTTAAATCAGTAAGAATAACTTTATTTTTTTTAAAATAGTTCAATAACATTTATTAAACTACTTTTGCAGTCTTTTTACTTGGCAACAAAAAAAATATGACACAATGAAAAATTATACTTTAATTTGGAATCTAAATGAACTGAAAAAAGTTTTCAAAATCAATAAAATATTTGCAATAACCTGTATTCTAAAAGCAAATTATATACTGATATGATATATAAAATCGGACAATATTATTATTTTATTAAAATATTATAACAAAGGTTTATACTAGTACCTAAATATTTTAATACAACAGAAACCTATACACACATTATTTTTTGTAGACTAAACCTAATTATGTTAAGCGAAAATGCTAACAATCGGAAGAAATGTATGAAGCTCGACATGCGTCATCCGTGCGTGAAATGAACATCTAATTACTCTGTGGCTTTGACATTAGCTTTTTGTTAATTTCATGTGGGTCACCTCAGCTGTCAGTCGTATCATTTTCAACTAGGTACACCCCAAAACGCTCTTCTTGTTCGGCGGTCTCTTGGGGGATTTAAATCACCTATATGACCGCCGCTAATGGTGACCACATTAGCGATTGGAGTGTCTAAAACACATTTTGTCTTTGACTGTGGAATAGTCTGTCGTCTTGGGAAATGCTCCGATGACCGCTAAAGATTAGTGTTGGAAGTGACAAGTTCTGAAAGGGGGTGAAATGAGCACATCAAAATTTATTTCGGAGACACGTTTAGAATGAAGACTCTTAATAAAAGCAGCCAAGCGTTAAAAGAAGCACGCATTTACGCCTGAATGTAATTCGGCACTGCACTTTACGGTATTGGTTCCAAATTGAACTGTTTGTATATTGGTGGACTAAAGTGTCGTAAATTTTGAAAAGCTCTGTGATGGTTCTCTGCCCCGCCGCCGAAAAGATGGGAATTGTGCAAACAGCCACGATGAAAAGCTGACGATGATGTGCAACACTAATATATCAAAGGTTGAATGACTTGAAAAGTAAATCATGGAACTGTTTGGAAGACCCAACTCGAGATCTTTGCTGTTAGATATATTCTGTACTGACGTGTAACTGGGCTGGAGCACGAAGGGTTAGGTCACCCTCCAAACTCCCCATACCCTTCCCCTTTTACATTGTAAGGGCATCTCTCCGTTTGTGCAGATTTGACATGGTGCGGACGCGGGACGTACAAACGACGCTGTTCATGTTGATAACTCCGCTATTGATAACAAATGAATCACATTTTTGGTGAGTGCTTTTACCAGGTTCCATACCGTCACCATCCCATTATCTACGCATATGGAAAACTATCCTAATAAAAAGGAGTTTGTTTTGCTTAACAACACCTCTAGAGCACATTGCTTTATTAATCATCATTTATTGGATGTCAGTGATCCTAATGAAGACCATGGTGGCCATTGTATTGCCCTACTTCTTCGATGACGCCGTAACGTTTTATTTATTTATTTATATTTATTTTGTTAATTCATAATGCATTAAATCTGAATGACAAAATCGTTTTCCGATATCATAATCGTATCTCTGCACAAAGTCGCGTTTGGTTCTATGATCCACGATCAGGTGCGTGTCTTTAGGAGGACTGCCATACTCAAGGCTAGCTTAAAAGACCCGAACTTGCAGAGGATAGAACTCAATGGAATACATGAATATATAGCTGTAATGGCAAGCACTCAGTTAATTCATATCTGCCCCCCACTCCAAGTCCATTACGACGCCTAAGAATACTACACAACCATAAGGTTTCAATGATAATAGATACAGGCTGTATTATTAAATTCATCTTTATTCTTCCCCAACCACAAGTAACCCATCTTAGAACAACTTTTACTCCAATAACCATTTTCCAGCCATGACGACATGCCGACAAAATCGAACACAATCATAGCGGTGTCTAACATCTCAAAATAAAAATTTCGTTTATTAGATCGAGAAATCTTACATGTTGTTTGATTTATTTGAAACGGCAATGTTTGATTCGGTACGTGAGAAAAATATCCACAATTTGATTTTCATGTCAAAATGTCGTGGCGTTTTCGTGCTTACACGTCACAAGCAGTTGTGTCACCTGGCCAAGACGAGAAGTGACAAGGGCCTTGATTGGGTGAAATCTGACCCAATGTCTTGACGGATTTGTCGTTAGTCAGTGTAATTAACACACGAAGTAAGAGTGAAACCTTCAAAAGTAAGGAATTGGAAATAACGATGACCTTTATGGAAAAACAAGTAAGGGCAGTAATATTATTTGAAGCCAAAGGAGTTTATCAGCACGGCAATATACCATTTTATTATTATTATTATTTTATTTTTAAACGCCTTATTAAACATATTTTTTTTTTTTTAAATCAAATCAAATTAAATAAGTCAAACTACTGCTGAAACAAAATATAAAATTATTCCAACTTTCATAATAACTTGTTACCTTTTATACACCCGAAGAATAAAAGAAGTCAAACTCTATTTATACTTATTAACTGTATTTTTGTATCAAAATGATATTAGCTCCATAAAAGATCTACCACTTACCAACATATCTCAGTAAACAAATATATACAATTATAATAAATTAGAATAAGTATATTAGTATGACAATGAAAAACCCATGACCAAAACAAAACAACAACAACAACAACAACAACAACAACAACAACAACATTATCATCATCATCATCATTATCATCAACGACACAAGACAACACAAAACAAAACAAAACAGTCGATAGTTACAGTGTACCAGTTTTATTGTAAGACAAAGTCTATCGCATTGTATGAATACAACACATTGTTCAATTTTTATTTACAATAGTAAACATGCTATAAATAACATATATATTTTTAAGACAGCACAATAACCACATTCATATCTACAGTTGGAAACTCGCACTAAATATTCCAAAAATAGATATGTTGCACAAACTGCTCTAAACATTGTTATTTAGAGAAAGAGATTCGTTTATTCACCAAAATTATATACACAATATAGATACAGTATATAGAACGGATGTGCAATATAGACAGACAGACAGACAGACAGACAGACAAACAGACAGAGATATAGAGAGATAGATAGATAGAGAGATATATAATGCATGTGTATAGTGTTTAATACAAACACTACATAAGTTATACTAATAATAACACCATTATTATTATTATTATTATTGCTATTGATATTATTAATATTATTATAGTTATTGATATTATTATTATTGATATTATTATTATTATTATTATTATTATTATTGTTATTGATATTATTATTATTATTATTGTAAAGAATGCGTAAAGGTTTCACATTTTCATATAAGTAAACTTTAATTAACATAAAACACAATGTGACATGTTAAGACCACCACTTTTAGGACATTGTAAGATTATTACGTGTATGACATTTTAAGACAAGCACGGTGTGACACGGATTGAAGGTAATTTTAACACAAAGACGGCGTAACCAATTGTCCGTGCAGGTCATACATATCAAATCGTTAATATAGTGCGAACGATCACTGTTCTAAACATAATCAGTATTCCTTCTGCTCCATCGCTATATCTTCAAAATCTAAACAGGTCTATGGCTGCTAATAGTTATTTGACGGCAACGCATTTTGTCTTTACCTTTTGGTATATAAACTTTGCATTGGGTTTATAGATTGCTTAGTAGTAACACTGTATACCTAACAGCATCTCATCGAGTAATCCCAGTTTTAAATATAGCATTGATTACCAGCATGCTTGCTGTTGGTGAGATATAGTTAAAAGTTTAACGACACCACTAGAACACATTGATTTATTAATTACCGGCTGTTGGATGTCAAACATTTGTTTATTGTTAAAAGGTAGTTCTTAGAGGAACCAAGGAATCTTTTATATAAAACATGTATATACTTTTCCACATAAAAGACAATTTATACCACGACCTTTGATATACCAGTCGTGGAACACTGGCTATTACGGGGGAATGCCCAATCAGAAAATATATCGGTAGAGTGCTCTACCGACTGAGCCAGATCCCGGTCTGGTAAGATGTAAACAAGACTTGTTGATATGAAGTGTATTTATGAAGTTTAAATCCAACTAGCTTCAGTGGATCTGATAAAACTTTATCCTTGAAAAATGTACGGGACGCCATTAAAATTAGCATGACCATTGGTTGATATATTTCAAACGAGCAAGGTATGGATGATTTCAAGTTAAAAGTTAGTTTTGTTTAACGACCCCACTAGAACACACTGATTTATTAATCATCGGCTATTGAATGTCAAACATTTGGTAATTTTGACAGTCTTAGAGAGAAAACGTTTTCTATTAGTTGCAAGGGATCTTTTATATGCGGCAATCCAGAGAAAGGATAGCACATACCACGGCCTTTGATATACTACTCGTGGTGCACTGGCTAGAACGAGAAATAGTCCAGACCGACCGCGCATCAAACGAGCGTTTTACCACTGGGCTACGTCCCGTCCCGTCTCTCATAGTGATGTCGTGTAGACTGGTATTTATATATTGAGGGCTGACGCCAAGAAATGTATCCAAAATGGTCATGGCCAATCGTTAGGAAAATTACAGTAATGCACTATTCACAGATTTTAATTTGTCTAATGTAGGTGTTTGAAGGAAGCATAACAAGAGTGACGAATAGCTATATAATTCAGATTTAAAACTTCCTTTAACCGATAACACTTTTCTTTCTGAAAACCATACCACTGGACATAACTAATTCTGAATGTCAGCTCTTGATGGGTGGACTGAAAGGATTTATGTAGCATTTTCAGCCACGTTACTGCTGTATTCTATGAAATCGGACATAGTGGTATGAACCACACGATATCATACGACACATGGTAACAAGTCTGAATGCTACGTATATAGCTTGTACAATTCTGTCTGGAAAGTGCTTCATCTGGAATATGACACTGATGACCTTGTAGACGTTTCATAGCATTGCCTCCATACGATTTAAAATAGCTAAAATGTGAAACAGTGTGATTGGTCAGATTACACGAAACACGTATAACTACTTTATAAACAAAATAAATAATTCATATTTCACGTATATTTTCTTTCAGATTATAGTGGAAATAAATATTTTCAAATACACATTTTTAGAAATTTAGTATGACTACAACTTTCTGTATTGATACATTCGTTTATTTTATAAATCTAGATGAAATGTATTAGAAATACGTACACGATGAAAACAAAAGAGAATTCACTGATTTTAAGACCAATAAGAAGTGCAATCTTCTTCAAAATAAGCGTGAATATCTTAAAACACAGTAACTCATAATACAAGGCTTATATTAATAAAAAACATATACCTTGATATATACCAATACAGGATCTCGAAATTTAGAAATATGAATTTAACATAGTATACATTTATATAAATGCTTAACGACACCTGAGTACCAAACATATACCAGTCAAACAAAGGTATGTATCAACCGTCGATACACAAACCCAAATTCCACAATATTGCAGTGTTAATATTTTATTAGATACATTAAAAACGTTTTAGCCTGCAACCACTGTTTCAATTGACAGATTATGATGACAGATAAAGCAAACTCATAAACGTATACATGTACTAGCAGATATCCGACGTCACTAACTAGCTATTCTCTATATAACGAATGAATTACACGTTTATCGACACCCCAGCAATAACAAAAAGGTCAACCAAGGTTGTCAAAGTCACATCAATGAATGATCCAATATGACATAATAACAACAATAACACCACCAACAACAACACACATTTCATTCTGTTAAGTTCTTTTTATCTTGATTTAAATTACACAGAGCACCGAAATATCAACGCTATGCATTGTAACCCAAACATTTTAAAAACCAAATAGTTAACAAACTATAGAACATTATCACAAATCAATGCTTTTAGAACCATAAAACCGAAATATGTGTTTGTGTTGTGAACTGAACCACCTATGTCTGTAAATACTCTCAAACAAATTAAAAAACCCATGCCGACGTCGACGTCCACCACCAACCCCCCAACAAACAACCACTACGCCCAATCAACAACAACAACAACCCCAAACAAACAAACAAACAAACAAACCCCTCACACTAACAAAACAAAAGCAACAAAACAACAAAAAACAACAACAAATAAGAGCTTTTATATTTGTAATTATTTATGATGGTTCGTCGCAAAAGGAGTTGATAGAAACGCAAACAGAATGTTACTTGACCAGCACCGTCATTTTATTGAAATATTTACCCTGATTTTTTGTCTGTACATCACAAACTCAACTAACACCTATGTGAATGATGCAAAAATATTCAGACGTGATAAAAATGTCCATGGACAATTACTATTTTATTATTTACTGTCACAAATAACTAATCGGCACGGGAACAGGGACACGCTCACCTATTAATTTTTAGAATTGTAGATGTTCATACAGTGCAACATAGACTATTTGGTAAATTTGCGAATTGTTTTATACTCTGTCTTGTGCTGGTCCATAGATTGCCTTTAACATATAGATAGTTGTAATAATGACTTAATCTATTATATGTATTTAATAGAATAAAACATAATGCATTAATAATATGCTGACATGCCTCGGGGAAGTGCAATGCTTTTATTTAAGAATATACCCCTGACAAAAAAGAAAGTCAACCGAATGAAATATAATAGCAACAACAACAACACCACCACCACCACCACCACCACCACCAACCGTATATAACGGTTATTATGTCAGTCTAGCCAGTGATGAAAAAAATAAATATCGTAGTCATCTAATATATTAGATTTCTTTATATTACTAAAATGTATCCACGAACTGAAAATAAAAATCAGTATGCGTTATTAATAATGACGTCATAGATTTCTTAACATCACCTTATTATGTCTGTACTATTTAACATAACGCTACGGAGATATAATTACGCAAGTACTGAGAGCTGTTCAATATAACATTAAAAATAATATAGCACTGCAAGTGAGATGTCATTTCATGGAAGAAGTAGCAGTATTGGCTCACCACACGTCAAAACAACTGGAGACACCAATACCATACAACCCATTCAGCCGACATTCCATGTGTTTTTGTTGTTGTGTTTCGGGCTAATGCCCAATCCGTCATGTCGAAATTCGGCACCTACAGGACACCGTACGAAGATGAAGTCACGAAACTAAGACGAAAAGCAAGCATTAATGACTCGGGATTTGCAGAGGAATCAGGCAAAAATCTTATTTCAATATTCCAAGGCAGTTCTATCTGGCGAAAATCTTCCATTCTCTAGGGGCAATTTTCAGTCCATGGCGGGTGTTCAATTTCCTATGATGGATTGGCAAGCGACATTTTCTTCTCACATTTTTGCAGTGTGATGCATCAGTAAATGAGAAATTTTGTACCCATCTAGATCAGGAATTATCAGTTCAGGGACTCGAAAAAGACAAAAATCTTTTTGTTCGCAAAGCAAGTCTTTAATTCAAAGAGATGGGATTTTTTTTTCAATTAAAAAACATTCTGTACGGCTTCACGCCATCCCGGCGTCTCAGACTGTTTCGCGCGCATGGATTTAGACGGCGGAAGTACTTCCGTTAGAAGGCGTAAATCTCTCCAGAAGACGCACGCACACACATGCACCTGATTAATAGCAAAGAGTGCAAGAAACGAACATACATTATGCATTATGCACTTAAGTTTGATACACATGTGTATATAACCCTGTTACGCAGCTATCAACGAGAGTATTAAAAAAATTGCCTTTAAATACAAGAGTTTAAATAGTGGCATTTTGAAACAAGTCAATACTTAATGCCTCTTGAACAGGTTTGACCATATATCAAATTATAATTCCAACAGCGTCTTTGTATATACCTATTTGATTGACAACGTCTTGACCTTGCCGTCTGTAAAGTAACATGAGATTTAACATCTCATAATTAATTATTGAATCAAAACCAATTCTACTCTCAATAACATTCAAAAGTCCACAACGTTTTTGAGCGCATTGACATTAAGGCGACAAATTAACACGTAATTACCGAAAATCATCATTTTAATGGGATTTACCCAGACACATTATGCACTCATATTCTCACCCTACCACCGATAGCACACGTATTGCGACCCTGTTCACTATTTTGTCTGCCAGCACTTTTTGCCATTGGTAATACAATTCTTATTGTATCACTTTTGACACCAACTGAACTTTAAGAAGCTACGTAGAAATTGATAGCGCCTAAAAAATCTAACTAATTGCGTCACTGGCGCATATCATTAAAACAACGTGATTTATGGCGCCAAGTTAGCCAGCTTTTAGCTCGTGCTCATCTCGCGCAGTTAAAAATGACGTGATCCAACGTCACGCGGACATGCTGCACGCGAAGTTATCGACCCTGTCAGCGCAGGCCGCAAGGTCATGTCCGGCTTCGCGCGATACATAATTATCGCGACCATGGAAGACTTCATGGGCCGCATGTCATTTTCTCGATCCAAGTATCACATACGGATGCTATTGATATGCAAATTGCTGCTGAAAAAACCCTCCTGATGTATATCTTGCTCAATTCAGACCGTGCATTAACCGATGCCGTCGCCAGAGACCAGAGCCATAATCAGCCATTAAGGATGCAAATGAAGCTACTTACGATTTAAAAACATCTTCGTGTCTTGATAAGGGAGGCGGATGATATAAATGATACGATGTCATTTTTATCCATGTATTTATCCAGGTTGGCTCGATGTAGTTAGTGTCAGACAGTTTACAAAATCGCACCAAACCAGCAATTTGCCCGACCTGACAAGCCTTGTCGATTTCAATCGAAGAACAAGTTGTCCAACAGACCACCACGTGTTTAATCCTTGGTTTATGCCAACTTGGTCAAATTTACGAACGTCGCTATCCGCAATCGGCCATCTCGTGACATAGCGAAACATTGCGCGCTGGATATTTTCATGATAGAAACAGACCTCTAAAAACACTGACGTCTGTAACTATTTAATGCATTTATATAATGTCAAGTTCAACACGTAATACGACCAACAGTAATTAAAGTCATGATGATGATGATGCTGCTGATGATGCTGATGATGCTGCTGCTGCTGATAATGATCGTCATCATCAATAACACCATACTCCATCGTCACCAGCACTACTACCATCATCAATATCATCAATAATACCACCATCATCATTATCATCATCATTATCATCATCATCATCATCATCATCATCATCATCATCATCACCACCAATTCGTTTTACATTCATGAAATAAATCCATCGCCAACATTCACAGGTCTCAACAAACAAAAGCATTTACACCATCATTTTAGTATAAAACCAAAACTGTTCCATTGAACATTCATCACCCCAACCCAGACCTAGCCCTGTAACACCCACTTACGCCATTACCAGCTACCTGACATCGCGCTAATCAAGGAACATGATGTAACAGTCTATGGGGAGCTCGCCTGAGGTACAAGGAGTCCTAGAATCTATCCCCGTCGATACACTCATGTTTTCCATACACCATCCATTTTAACCACACATTATAGTACATACAGATGTAGACTATTTGGCGGTAATTATAAGGCGGTAGGTGGGAATGGGAATGGGATGCGGGCTGGTTGATGTGATGGTCATGGTGACATATTCCACCCACCCATCCCCCGGCTACGCCGATGATTCCATACATTATACTGATTTATTTACGTACAGAAAATATTTAGGAGGATATAGGCACCCGCCCCACCTACTGTCTCCTTAGTAATACTTTTCTGGAATAAAAGCGTTAAATATCACTACGTTTATACGAGCTTCCGTAACAGAACGTACAATCATAGATAACTTATGTTTTTAAATCAACATTCTAATAAGAAAAGCTAGTTAATTTATTCTCTGTATGATATGACATATTGTGGACATTCAGGGCCATACACAGATAGTGGAAAGTGGAGAAGATACTGAAAAGGAATGAAGAATGGGGTTTTGCTTCCGACTATATTACAAATGTGAAAGTGAAGTTTCACCAGGTTCTAACTGTTGTCTCTGTTACACTCCGACCTTTTGTCACTTGATTTTATGTTTACTGTCCGTAAATTATTGTTGATGTTTAAAAAAATAAAATTAAAATAAAAATATTATTTAAAAACAACAACATCAATAACAACAACAACAACAACACGCACACACCAACAGCAACACAGCAACACCACCACCACCACCACCAACAACAACAACACACACACACACACACAATCAACCATACACTTACTATACATGGACTAATCGCAGTATTTCCACGAAATCTGGAATTCACTTCACTTGTCTTATAGACAAAACGTTGACAACTTTGATTTGATAAAACAAGCTGTTATGATCCACCAGCAGAAAGAACTTACATTGAAAACAACTAGAGATTTGTTTTAAATTGAAATCATTAAATCTTGACCTTGATTAGAAAACAATGGAACCATATTTGTTTTTGTAAATCTACAAACTATAACAATTACAACCAAGTCCCACGAAATTACATATGCCTCCTACACTATTGATGTCTTTTTTATGAAGAATTATATATGAAGTTTGTTGAGGCTTGGGTTTGATTTTTTATAGTATGTAAGAAATACAATACTGAATAGGAATTAAATGTACTATTAGCAAAACACCCGAAACAACAACAACAAAGAAACCTTAGGCTATATATAATTTAACAGGACAATATTACAGATATGTGTGTGTGTAACCTTTTAACATGCTCCTATACCACTAAGGTTTCGAGCACGTCTGTTACGGACTTAATCTCTGGCATCAGGAGGGGGAGGGGTACGTTTGAGGTAGGCGGAATATGGAATAGAAAACTTTAGTAATAAATTAAAAACTGCTAAGTTCCACTCATGTCTGGACTGAGAAATTAAATGCAAAAATAATTCAGAGTGCTCGGCCTAAAAGGTTTTTAAAGTGATTTGAGCATTTGATTGAGCGCCAAAATAAAATGCGTTGGACTATTTCTAAGAAACTAAACATAAATATTTTGACGGCGTCCTAAAATTTAAATGTTCAGCTAAGCCCCAAAAAGGAGGTTACCTGTTCTAGGAGAGGTTGGCCTATGGCGAGCTTAGAGACTCCCATAAATTAGGCAGTAGGTGCGGACGCTGGCAGAGAGCACGAACCACGGTGCCGTAGTCGGGACCACAGATCAGTCGGATCATTCTGTGGATGTTCCGATTGTCCAGCTTGCTGTATAAGACAGGCAGTCTGTAGATCTGCTGCCGCTTGCTACGGCGTGTCGACTGCCAAGGACCTTGTTGTGCAGCTCGTACTCATTGTAATCGTCTAGGGGTCTCCAGTCTGTGTTGAGGAAGCCTGCTTGAAGAGTCCTCGGATTTGTTGTATCCCCCTACACATGTTGTTGCAGTGTTTTGTGCAACTTGTCGAATGCAATGGACCATTCTTCTTCCTCGAGTGGGAGTGGTGGGTAGGGGAGGGGGGACGACGACTACCGCCGTAGATGGTTTCCTGGCTGATTGGACGGTCAGGGAAGTCGCCTTCCTCTTCAAGGGAGCACCAACAGCAAGTCCTGGTGCCGGCTGAACGGGAGCGGTCTGTAGAGTCGACCGCTGCACCGTAGTCGGCACCCGTGGCGTGGTGTATTATTACTCATACATACATACATACATACATACATACATACATACATACATACATGTATGTCTCAATGGCTCAGAGCGCATCTACTCTTAGTCATGCAATTTGCGGGCGATTCGGTGCCACAGGTTCGAGTCCCAGTAACGGCATGGAACAATTTGTGAGGCCAGACAGGATTTCATTATCCCCTGCGCCAGTGCGTTAATATCTATGCATGTAATAGTCAACCTCGACATACATACAATATATAGATATTCATACATCAATACATACATACATATATACATACATACATACATACATACATACATACATACATACATACATACAATAGAGATATTCATACATACATTCAATAGAGATATTCAAAGTATAAAAATACAATATATATTCCATCAGGAATTGGCAAACATAAGTTTCTGGCATAAAATGTTTGAAAACTTTCACAAGCCTTAGTATTTTAATACCTTTTGCGGGCGATTCGGTGCCACAGGTTCGTGTGAAGCAATTTGTGAGACCAGAAAGGATTTCATTATTCCCTGCGCCTGTGCGTTAATATCTATGTATGTAACAGTGAACCTCGACATATACACAATATATAGATATTTATACATCAATACACACATAGACACATACATACATACACATACGCATACACTCACATAATTACGCATACTGCACGCATACCCACACAGGTTCGTATTAAAATTCATCACATTGTGACACCCGATATTTGTTTACTACAGTGATATACTTTGATGTGTATAATGAAAATCAGCGCTAAAACCTGTGTTTGACGTGTGACACTGGCTTTAGAAGAAAGTGACAGACGTATACCGAAAGGAATCGAATTAGCGTTGCATCAGGTATCAGTTCAGACAGCGTGGAACTCCATCGGGAACTCGCCAACATAGGTTTATGCCATGAAATGTTTGAAAGCTTTTATAAACCATAGTATTTTAATACCCAAGTGAAACACCTTTTTCTATATGGCCATGCACATCTGCTTCTTTAAAATGTGTATCTTACAGACATTCTCTGAAGCATTCAAAACTTTTCATATTTTCTTTTGTTTTAAAATGAACTCGGCGTTATTGAGTTTTCCCCGTCCCAACCCGTGCCCCACGACTGGTGTATTAAAGACCATGAAATGTGTTGCCCTGTTTGTGGTAAAGAGCATATAAAGATTCCCTGCTATTAATGTAAAAACATGTAGCGTTTGTTTGGGTAAAACTATACATTTCAGAATTATCGAATGTTTGTTATCAAATAGACGATTATTAATAATTAGTTGTGTTGTTAGTGAAAACAATTTAACTTTTAACAAAAATAATTTAGAAAAGGTACAACTAGAAGTTACAAGAGTAGTCACTAGCATGCCTAAATTTGCTTCAAGTAATTCGCTATAATATTGAAACTTAAGCTATGGTCCCACAGAGCCTGCGTTGGTATACGATGGGCTACGATGGCCTAAACCTAGGATGGCCCACGATGATAGACAATAACATATTATGCTATTGCAATCATACGACGAAGCACATAATCGTACGACCATCGTACGATGACGTGCGTCATTGTATGGTGTAACTTTCATTGGTAGTCGAGGTAACCCGAAAAGGTCGTGAGACGTCGTTCGACATCGTACGACATCCTACGACGTCGCACGAGCATCACGCGATAGGCCCACGATTGTCTCACGTGGTCGTACGAAGGTCTACGATATCGTACGACGGCCTACGACGTCCTGCGTCATCACAGTATGATATATAATCAAGTTCAATTTCACAGCAGAATAGCTATAGCGATCATGTCAATGTCATCTTGCTCTTGACGCCTTCTCAACCTCTGTGGTGAAATCAGCGCCATGATGAATCACTTTGAACAAGTCGGCTCGAACTGATGATGATGAAGTGATGGCTGGTGTTTATATACTTCAAAAGTAGCTACTCCCAAAGTGGCTACGAGGACCCAGGATGATGCTGCGTCCTCGCAGGATCGTCGTACGATTTCCAACGATGCCGTACGATATCGTACGTGTCAGGCATTTACCTGTGGACAAGTGAAAGTTATCTACGTGATCATACGATAGTCTACGACATCGTCCGACGGCAGTACGTCGGTCGTACGACGGTCTTACGATGGTCTACGACGCTGACCATCGTAGACCATATTTTGAACATTTCAAAAGATGATTTTCCAACCTATGATGGCTCTCGCAGGCCACAAAATCGTACGTAAACGCAGGATGGGCACCACGATGCTCTACGATGTTCCACGATGCTACCATCGTAGCCCATCGTATACCAACGCAGGCTATGTGGGACCATAGCTTTAGTCAAAGGAGAAAAACAAAAAACTGTGTACAATGTTTCAAATAATAAAAGGAATGACTCCCGATTTCTTAACTAATTTATTCCACAAAGATTAGTAGAAAGGGATCCTTATATGTTAAGAAATCGGGAGGACATATCTACACCTTTTACTAGAACCTGCTTATTAAAAATCATCATTTATTTATTCAGCAATTGATTTATGGAATAATATCGTCTTTCAAAAAAGCAGTAACACTAGTGGTAAATAAAGTTCCATATCATTTTTCCTGTGGAAAAAAATAGAAAATATATTGCATACTAGATTACGACATGGATGTAGCCCTTTAAACGCCGATTTGTACAGATGTGGACTTACCACAGAACTTTCATGTAACTGTGGATACAGATTAGAAAACAATATCCATTTTTTCTTACAATGTAAACAATATGAACAACATAGACTGATTCTATATAATTCCTTACAGCTTTTTCAACCAGTAGAAGCACATTAAGCGATGCCAATAATAAAGAAACATTTACTTATGTTCAAATATATATATACTAGTATATATTTGAACATAAGTATATATATATTATAAACTCATCGTTTTGATTAATAAAGTATTCTTTAAATTACCAAAAGGATTATTTGAAAATGTGATAGCGAATTTAACTGCACGGGGTGTACTATTTGTGTGATATTTTGTATTATATTTGTTTTTCTTTCCTTTACATTCTTTTGTATACAGTACATTACCTTACACTGGTTATCATTGAATGTATACATGTGGTTTATATTTACAGCTATGTAATATAGGGCGCCATGTATATTGTATGAATATAGAAGAGGGCCTCGTAAGTTGTCAAACTTGTGCCCAATTCTTTTGTTCTTTGTACAATAAAATATGTTTGCAAACAAACAAACAAAAATAATATTTAGAAAGATCTGACAGAACAGGCTAGATGAACAACTAAAATAAAAATGTGTAAATATCTATTTAAAACATTTTGTAGGTGTCATTAGTAAAATAAAAATAATTTCTACCTACGCAACAACAACAACAATATCATATGTGGAGAGTGGAGTGGGTGTGGTGGAAGGGGCGTCACAATTTATAAACAGTATATAGTGGAAGCACAAGCCATATTTTATCTTTATTGATATACAACAGGACAAAAACAGTAGGGTTTTATCAACAACTACAGCAACAACAACAACAACAAACAAACACACAGAAACCACCACGCACCCTACTAGCACCCCCACCCCCAGACACTAACACGACGACAGGACCACCTTCGTCATTAACTTTGTTACGGGATATTACGGGGTGAGGCCTGTCTGCACAATTTGCATATGATCCATGTCAATTTCGTCAACCTAATGTAATATACAATATATTATACAGAGATATAATGCACATGTTATTGGTATTGTATATTCACAGTTGATCTGGGTACATTAAAGCTATCTATTATGGGCTGTCTAACGGAAATAAACATGAAACTGGTTTTGTCTGTGTTGAACTTTTAACTCTTTATATTTTTACCTGAACGTATTATATTAATAATTGATGCATGTCAAACAAACAGAATTGTTGTTAATGAATATGCATGCACTTGAATATATTCCAAAGTTATCTAGCCACCCACATGCACGATGAAATGTCATCACTTAAAATATATAACAATGTCGACAGCACGTTTTAGGAGTGTTTTTGTTGTGTGTGGGTTTTTTCAAATGTCGTTATATTACCAGGAAGCATATCAATGTGCCACCATGTGCACCATTACAAGCACGATGACCTCTGTAGTATTTACATAACACATTGGTTTGAAGTATACTTGTTACTTTAAAGGTAAAACGATAGCTTGATGCGCAGTCGATTTGGGATCGATCCCCGTCAGTGAGCCCATTGGGCTATTTCTTTTTCTAGTCAGTGCACTAGGCTAGACCGTGGTATGTGCTAGTCTGTCTGTGGGATAATGCATGTGGAAAAATGTAAAAATGTAGCAGGTTTCCTCTCTAAGACTATATGTCAGAATTACCAAACGTCTGACATCCAATAGTTGACGGTTAATAAATCAATATGCTCTAGTAGTGTCGTTAAACAAAACCTAATTTACCGTCCTGTCTAGCGTTGCATTGTTTGACATCTACGATTAAACTTACATATTAAATATATTTTCTTGTTTAGAATATCAGTGTCTGTATATTCAGTGTGTTTCTAGTCTTAATAATTTGTAAGAAGCGCAAACTGGATTTTGTCTTCAAATAATTTCGTACGTACCAGAAAAATATTTTAGGAAATAAAATGAAATTTAACATAATACAAATATTAGAATGATCAGAAGCACGTTAAATATACATCCCCTAATATTTTATGCAGAACATTAATATTTGATACGTAACTGCAATCGTTAAAAATCTCTGTTTGTCGATAACGTCTTAAAAATTGCATCAAACTCAGGAATGTCCCTTTAACAATATTTGATCCACGGGCCTAAAATGTCCACTGAAGGTAGTAAATATCCATATATTAATAGTAATGTGTGGAAAATATCAAAGTTACAGTCTCTATTGAAAAAAGCGGGCAGCATAGCCCAGTGGTACAGTGCCCGCCTGATGCGCGGTCGGTCTAGGATCGATCCCCGTCAGCTAACCACTGGGTTTTTTCTCGACATAACCATATGTCCGACGCCGATATGACCATACTTATAATGTGTTGAGTGTGTCGTTAAACAAAACAAAACAAACAAACTATTGAAAAATACTCAGTAGAGTTATCGTGTTTTTATGGGCCACCCGATATAGTTGCACATCCGTGTGCGTACGTGTTCCAGGTTGAAAGGTGTCTAGCGCTTGTACTTGCGCGCTATAAAGTGGCAGTCCTCTGACAGTTGCAATTATATATCGCGGTCCCCATCAGCACCCCTGTGTAGAAAACATTTAACAGCTGCACACCATCACGACTCTATCATAAAATATTTTACAATCAGTCTCGAGCGGAGATATGGTATTAGAAATGCTAATGGCAGATTCTTAATCTTCTTGTATGTTACGGCTTGTATTAAACACTTTTAAAATGTTATATTGTTTTGGCGTATTATATGGACCAATCGCACAAAACATCGTATGTTTACGTCTGCGACTAGCAGTTATACCGGGCATTCATTTACACGAGTTTGGAATTTATTTCTGGAAGAAAATCACGTAATTACGGAAAATGGAGCATTTTTTAAGGACATAAAGAAAATTAAATATGTATACTTCTAACTGTATTTGTTGTACTATAACAGTAATACGAACTGTGGTTTAGTCATAGATTTTCGTCTACGTGCAAAAAACTAGGCTTAGATTTTCGGCGATGTCCCATTAATATCAGGTGACTAAAATGTATCATAATTTAGTATTTTATCAGTAGTAAAAAATTGAACGTTTTAACAGTTTTGACAAGTATATGTCATTCAAATTCAATAAAACTAATTGAAACTAGTCGATCATTTTAATAACTCCGAAGTGTCCAGTTACTAAAATTTTATGGCAATTTTGTATGTCTAAGAAATGGCCGAATTAGCAAAAACTAGTCAATATAAATTGCAACTGATAAAGTGAAGTATTATATTTCCAAAAATACATAAAATAGTCCTTGAATCTAGGGCAGACGAGAGAGAAGAGGGTCTTCAAAGCGAGGCTATCTGACAAATAGTACTTGGCCATCTTCGGCGTGTTAACTTTATTACACTTGTACTGATTTATAAATCTTTTATTGGCGCATACTGCAGGTAATATGTTAATTATCCTTCATAATTTATTACTTTTAAACTCAGCACGGCCACTGTAGCGTTAAGATTAAACAGTGTAACAAATCATCTGACAGAAAATAAAAGATTAAAGAATATTACTGGAAAAGGTATTTTCGTGAACTGGGCAGTATAGCCCAGTGGTACAGTGCCCGCCTGATGCGCGGTCGGTCTAGGATCGATCCCCATCAGCTAACCACTGGGTTTTTTTCTCGACATAACCATATGTCCGACGCCGATATAACCGTATTCTAATGTGTTGAGTGCGTCGTTAAAAAAACACAAAAAAAATCAAAAAAAAATCGTGAACTACATTTCTCCATTTTGTATCGGAGACTACCATCGTGGTTAATGTCTGGTTTTTGCAAAACCTATTGCAAGTGACTGAAGTTATATTTCGTTTTTGTTTAACGATACCACTAGATCACACTTATTTATTAATCATCGGCTATAATCTGCAATTTTTAACACGAAGTCTTAGAGGTTAACGGCTACATTGTTCCATCAGCAGCAAAGTATCTTTCATATACACTTCCCAGTAAGGACAGCACATGCCACGGCTCTTGATGTATTAGTCGCAGGGAAAAAACAACAAAAATAGGACATCTGAGGTGGCGGGATCGTACGATACAAAAACTTGAGGCAAGTGTTCTACCAACTGAGCTAGATCCCGCCCCCAGCGACGCAATCCAGATAAAAGTTTAAAGTGACTGACCTTAGGTTTTTTTTTTAAAACACTACGACGCATTTGTCACTATTAAATCCGGTTTTGATAATTGAAATTATAATTATTTCGCATTTTCATACACCTGAATATTTGGTCATCCATTTTGTGTAATACCCAAAATACAGTTTTCATCATTCTAAAAACGCTCGTTCGTCTGAGAAGTAACGGTTATCGAAATAAGCGCTAGGTATATTTAGAAGGTATTTCCCTGTTTAAACATCACAAACTTTAGCTTCTCTCTGTTATAACCGTATCCAAAAGTATGTTACAAGTTTGTAAATTAACTAAACTTAGTGTCCATATTTATGCGCTGAAACTAGGGTCTGCGCCTTTAAAGAACGGATATGTTCAATGCAAACACTATGTTAGTGCTATTATAACCGACGTTTACTGATACCGTATATAACTATACCATATTTAATGTTGTAACATAAAAACATGACTTTCATTTTAAAGTTTTAAATAACAATTAACATGCAGTATATTTCCCATGAGTCAAATACTAGTAAACCATTTTTTTGTTTGTTTAACGACGCACTGAACACATTGTATTTACGGTTATATCGGCGTCGGACATATGGTTATGTCGAGAAAAAACCCAGTGGTTAGCTGACGGGGATCGATCCTAGACCGACCGCGCATCAGGCAGGCACTGTACCACTGGGCTATGCTGCCCGCCACTAGTAAACCAAGACGAAAATAACTAAACAGGAAAGTATCCAGGTTGGAATGTTTCTCAGATCATAAGCGTTATATTTGTCATTAAAATGTAGCAAATACAGAAATTAAACACGACGAGATGCATTTAAACCACATGTCTGATCAACCGATCACATGACATAAAAGTGTAGACGCTTTTGAGAGCTCAGATCATGTGGTTTTACTTAGCCACAAGAACCAACAGTATATATGGTGGGCGACAGTTTATTGTTTTATGTGTAGATAGAGTGGTAGACATTCACAACAATCACTGTTGTCCACGCGGGTGCTGTCAGTGGCGTCGTCAGATCTTGGACCTCGTGGTTTCAGTCGTAGACATCAAACCAAATCTCGATTAGGTTTACGTTCAAGACGATTAACGCGGATTAAGCAGTAAAATTAAAATCCTATTAGAAAATAATTTAAACACTTTTTAAAATCTGGACGTCTGCGCAACATCTAAAACCAATTTGAAGTGTGTAACAGATAATAAACTGAGAAGACACTGCGTCTATTTTAAAAGCATTTAATATATTTAAAACATATTTGCAAATACATATACATTGTAATATACAGTGAAGGAGATAGATATTTTGTTTACTGACATCCTTACAAGTTGTTTATCCATTTAACATCGCTTGAAATATACATACATATATGAAAGAAGATGCCTCTTTCCCTACACATGCTATATTTTTGTTATTTGCAGCAAGACGTTTCCTATATAAACTTTTTCATATACAGCGTGACAAATTATTGGTTTCTGGTGGGGAGTGGGAGTTCGGGTAGGGGTGGGCTGGTTACATGCCGATTTTCATTAACACAAAAATGGTAGTTTCAAACTACATCCGGGACATGGTGGTCAGGCCTATCGTTATCGGTGTCACGTGATTTCTGAAACCAATTGCGCGGAAAACGTGTCACTTTTACGTCAAAGCTATATCCTTGCCCCATAATCAGCTTGAAGGATTCATCAATCTGATTTGGGCGATTGTCCGTTGTCGGCGCGTTTATCATGATCGCCTTATCAAGAATGGCCACCGTGCGGTAATTGTCTCGTTACCCGTGACCCCACCTCATTCTCTATTCATTTAGCTGTCAAATTACCTCCCCTCTCCAACGATTATCTGATCGAAGCGTTGTCAGTTTCACTGATACTGTTTTCGCTGTCCACGATACACCTGATGCAGAGATCGATATGTCAATCAGCTTTCCCAACTCTTTTTAATTTAGCTCATCTACCTGCGAACTATTTGGAAGCAACACGTGTGATGCGGGCTTTTGAAGTTTAGCACCTGTGTGTAACAGGTTACGGCAGAGAAAGAAAATATGTCGGGAGAGCAAAATCTATGGATATATCGCACAGGGGCACAAAATTGATCACGGATGAAGTATTTTCTTCAGCGCGCAGCTTTCAAGTATTAAAGGCAATTTCACGCGTATTAGTTTATCATAAATCTATTCAAAATGAAGGTCGGCGTTTTTTGAAGACATCTTTGTGGTACATGTTGGTTTTTTCTACAGATAAATCTCAAATTAAGCCCCTTCACATAATGGCGTTTTAAATGCAACGGTTACATGCCGTTGCAACTGCACCAGTATATTTTCATTGTTGTTCACTTGAGCGACTGTATTACTACACATGCAAAACAAATGAAATATTAACGCCAGTTACGGGTGAAAGGTAGAAAGATATATATAGAGAGAGACGAGAGAAGGAAGAATAACAGACAAATATATAAAAAGAGAAGACAATTTTATAAATATTACTTTTATGAAATATTAATCTAATACAAATCAGTTATAAAGGATATAACTTAATTGCTATAATGACCAATATATTTCATTAAGAATATTAAATGTCTATTTTAAGTTTATAAAATATCTAAATATAGTGAAGAAATAACAAAAAATACTCATGAAATGTATAAATATATCATTAAAAATATAATGATTTAATTCTCATTTCTATTATGTGTGTAAGCAATGTTTTCATTTACATGCAGATATCTAATCTTACATTCACAAAAAGAAATATAGAGTTTTTAATTATGCTGTTTTAAGTCGAAGTGATAAAGCAGTAATACAGTTAGACATTATAGACATTATAGACATTGCAAATACATTAACTGGAAATAAATTAGCCGAAATTTAAATTTTAGTGATCATTGGATACACGGTAATGGCTTTGCAATATGTGCACCCTTTGAATGTACCTATTTAGCAAACGATCAATGATTTTATATTTCAGTGTCCGTAAATACTCAAGTGACCGACATAGGGACAATTACGACCTGGCAAATCCTCACACAGCGATTCCACAGGGCGACTCTCTGCGTCCGTGGTTTTACAGTATGGAGCTTGGAACAGGAGCATGCCACAGCAGTAGGGTACTATACGTTCGTCTGATCAACAGGTACACCTGGTGGGTTAGTGCATACCTGGAATTACACAGAGACAATAAACACTAACAGTATTATTACTAGCTGGGACTATTATGATTCGATTCTAGGTTGACGAGAGAGAGAGAGAGAGCGAGAGCGAGAGAGAGAGAGAGAGAGAGAGAGAGAGAGAGAGAGAGAGAGATATGGGACGGGAGGGAGAAATAGTTATAAAAATAATGATCTAAAGATTGTGTGTTTTTTTAAACGAAACTAAATGTTGTCTTAGTTTTGTAAGAACACGGAAGAAGAATCCGATTTATAACAAGAACGCTACTATGACTATTACTACTAGTATTTATGCTACTACTGCTACCGCTACTACTATTGCTGCTGCTACCGTTACTACTGCTGCTACTGCTGTTACTACTACTGCTGCTACCGCTACTACTGATGCTGCTACTGCTACTCCTGCCACTGCTACTGCTGCTACTGCTACTACTGCTGCAACAACTACAAAAAGTCCCTACTACTACTACTACTGTTGCTGCTATTACTACTACTGCTGCTGCTGCTACTCCTGGTGCTACTACTCCTGGTGCTACTACTACTGCAACAACTACAAAAATCCCCTACTACTATTACTACTGCTGCTGCTGTGGACGCTGTTACTACTACTATCAATCTGCCACAACATGCACTACACTACACATGTATAACAATATGTCTACATTATCAAACTTCAACTTAAATGATATCATATACTGTGATACAATGACGCCACTCTGATCTCCATCTGCAGTTCTCCACTATTGTTTTATTTAGATTGATCTGTTTTATTCTTCACATTACATGCCACCGATTATTCTTTCTTTAGAGGTCACTGAATAGTTCTTCGTTCTGATAGAATTGTCTCCCAGACTCTGAATAATCTTGGTCAGTACTTTATAACTGCGTGTCCATTAATGTATATAATTAGGGGTCTGAAATGCCGGACAATGACATTTAGATTTCGCTGTGTTACGCTGGCTCTATTAGGGGCGATCAAAATGTGTTAATGGTCAAACAAATTGCATGATTGGATACCCAATATCAGGTGGTAGGTGGGATAATGACCGTGCTTGGTGGAAACGTCCAGTTTCAATGTCACCATAATGTGCCACAAACTCATTTCATTACACTAGTAACAGCATCCAACTTCATTAGTGGCACAGTAAATAGCAGATTGATTTCACGGGTACCAGTTTTCACGTACACATTGACACACCAGTACACCAGAGCAGTGTAAAAATTAAGTTCTAAACGTAGCTTCACTTTTTAAGTTTTACAAATTAACATTAACATTAAGTTTTCTTGAGGTGCATTTTTAGGTTGATGCTGATATATTATGTCGACTGGCATGCAAATTATTACGTCGTAACTAAATATTAATCACCCCACCCCAACAAAAAACATTAAAAAAACCCAGCAACACAC